>JAVGVS010000062.1:2303915-2342213 GCA_032718565.1 Distichodus sexfasciatus | reverse complement strand
TACTATATACTGTATATAATATACTATATATTTAGAATAGAATTTTATAGTATATGGCAGGCATATATTAGGTGCAATATGCATTTTGTGTGTCTAGTTTTATTATCTGCCAAAAACACGATGCCACTTTTTTGAGTTATTTGCTAGCACCAATCTCTAGGAACGCACAATATGAGAATTAGGCCTCGTCCACACAGATGTTCGAAATGAACGCCCTCTAAACGCCATACGCGTTTTTGCTGCGTTTTGAAGCTGCGTTCGATTGGCGTTTCACTGGCGTTCGCAATAGCGGCGGTTTCCTGGCATTCGTCAGGATTTTGACGCCAAGAAAACGTTGCATGCAGCGTTTATTTGACATCACCCGAACGCGCAGCCGGTCGAACGCCGGTGCTGAAAGCCCGTGTGAACGCTTTGATTTGCTCCAATGAGCAGAAAAGTTCCACTGGCTAAAGTTACACTGCACACTCAGAATTTTGGCACAAAAATAACACCATAACTCTGACATTTCTAACACAGTGGAGTGAAGCGAGGGTGGAGCGTGTCCAGTGTAGTGCACAACATTTTAAGAAAAAGTCCCGGCCTATGTAGTGTACCAAGTCAAATTGGGCGCGTGTGACTCTCCATGTTCACTCCCTAGTGCATAGAGAGCCGTTAAGCTACAACCCCGGCTATTTCCTGAGTTGCATACTACCACACAGAACAGTATGATAAGAGCACACAACCTCAGAACACAGCCCTTGTGTGAGCTCACATTCGCTATGTGAGGCAAACGCACAATTTAGTTAAACATTTTGCATCCAGGCAGAGTTGAGAGCATAAAAAGATAAGAGATTTTGCTGGTGAACGTTCCACTGCGTGATCAAAATTTTGACACAAAATAACGGCATACATTTTAAGACAGAAGGCATAGGCCGTATAAAATCCCCACCTCGGACTTTGGACTTGCCTGGCACAAGCTCTACCTTTCACACATACAATAAATGCGTCATCAAATATCGACTGATAATATTGTGCAAATCTAAGTATTGCTCCAATGACGAGTTACGAAAAGCAATTATCGGCCGATTCTGATACGATTCCGATATTATCGTGCATCCCTGGTCATCATACTGAATAAAATCTGTGTATCATTCCTTCAGTTGTTTTTCATATTAAATACAAAACCAAAACCCAAAACACACAAAAGCAAAATGGTTTTGGAAATTAATATTGGAAAAATTTTAATTTTTTTGGTTAAAAATGAATGAATGAATTATACATGGAATATTATCTTTTTCTCATTCTCTCTCCCATCATAAATGATGAAATTTTTCTCCCCAGGCTGAATCAGTGTAGCTTAACGGAGAGATGCTGTGAAGGTCTTGCCTCCATTCTTAGAAAAACTTGTTCCAGTCTGCGGGAACTGAACCTGGGTGGAAACGTTCTAGAGGATTCCGGAGTGAAGACGTTAAGCGCTGGGCTGGAAAATCCTCACTGCAAACTTGAAACTTTACGGTGATCTATTTTTCATTAAATAATGACATAAATGAATGTTACTATTCTCTATTTGTACTAGGGGTGTGATGATACATCGATCTACATTAATTCAATACTCAACAACATTAATTATGAAAACATTAATCCAACGTCATCCCTATCAGTCCCTCCAGGATTTTGCAGCCTTGTCTGAGCTTGTTGCGTCCTAAAATGCCTGAGTTTGCGGCAGCCTTTCTAAAAAATTGTGATAAAAGTCACTGTGTCGTGTTTCTTTGCAATAAAGTTGCCGGAGCAAGTCAAAGTTGCAGACAAATTAGCAATTTTGTCTCCCTTTATAATGATTCTTTAACGATGAACTGAAATGAAGGAACTAAACCACTGTTATTTTTATGAGCCATTAATCATTGTTATTTTTGAAGGTAAACGTGAGGCGTTTTTATCACACGTTTCCTGCGTCTTCTAAGTGTAACAAGGAAGTGAGTTCGCTGACATATGGCTCAATGTTTTGCAGAAAATGACAACGATTGGTCAAAAATTGCTGAAAAGTTGTGGTAATTGGTAAAAATTGCACGGTAGTAATGTATGCGCGGGGATTTGCTGAATTTGCGTTAATAGTTGCGATTGAAACATTGCAAAATCCTGGAAGGTCTTAAATATGGAACGTCTCTTCATATTCAACAGGCCTATTTTTATTAAATGTTTTTCATTTTAATGTCTCATCGAGTTCAGAAATAAAAAACATCCTCATATATCACTATTGGCGGATATATGCATGAAAAACGTCAGGTATCGGCCTCGGCTGATAATTCTCCTTCATCCGTAATCATAATTATCATAATTTTTATTGAATAGGAGGTCTATTTTTATTATAAGGAAATAAAAATGTCAAATGATATTTAAGTTGCTTTTTATGTTTTGATATGATTGGAAGTGATGGTGTTAACTCAGCGTCGTCTCATCTTCATCTAATCAAATCAAATCGTATCGCATCATAGCAGACTTTGTGATATCGGCAGATATCACAATAACACCGTATTGTGGTAAAGCTTGTGATTTACAACGCTAATATATACACTATATTCTTTTTTTTTACAGGCTGTTTAACTGTGAAGTCACAGCAGAAGCTTGCGGAACTTTAGGTACTGTTTTAAGTGGAAAACACACAGTCCTGAGAGAACTGGACCTTAGTGAAAATAACCTGAAAGACACAGACATAAAGGAGCTCTCCCGCCTGCAGGAAAATCCCAACTACAACCTAGAAATCATTAAGTAAGTGCTCAGTTTTCTATCTTAAAGAATACTCTTTAGTCAGTGTTCAGCCATATTGCTTGTACTTTATTCGTACATTAATTACATTGTCTTTCCCTCAGCTTATACTGAATGTGTGATTAAGAACAGATCTTGAAGCACAGAGACATGCAATGGAAAAGAACTGTGCCACATTCACAAAACAGGGTCACGGAGTTGGCCCTGTGAACGAGCGGCTCGTCGGTTCAAGTCCCGGACCAGAAACGGTACCACTGAGGTACTCAAACACAGAAACGAGGGCGTATTGTCTTTGGATGTCTTTGTACATATCATGACGTTAGGGATGAACCCTAAGCCTAACCCAAGTCCTCTTTATATGTGTTGTGTTCCTCGTTACTTCACATTTTACCTTGTTTGTCTGAACGTTATTTATTATTTATTCAGCTTAACTAGAACTTGTTGATCGATTTTCAAAATTCTTTGAAGCTATAAGATCTTGTAAAAGCCTAATTCTGGATTCTAATAAAAACAGGATTTTGAAAATCGGTTAACGTTTGTCTCTTTTGTATTAATACATGTTTTAGTATTTATATATTGGGTATCTATATATTTTCATTATTAGTGTATATATTTCATGCAATTTTGTAAATCCTTAGTGTATGTATTGCATCCGCTTACGTACATTTTTAGCGTATACAGCGTGTGTTCATCCAACACAAACATTCTAAGACCTTTTCATACATTCTTTAGTGTATATATGGCATGTGATTTTGAACATTCTGCAGTGTATTTATCACATGTGATTTGATTCAATTCAGTTGCTATATCACATGTATGTTTGTACATTGTAGGGTATATATCATGCAGTTTTGCACATTTTAGCATATATGTGATTTTGTACATTTTACTGTATATATCATATGCGATTTTACACATTTTAATGTATACAAGGCCTGCTTTTGTACATTCCTTAGTGTATACAGTATATCACATGTGATTTTGCTGATAACATTAAAGAATGATCAAAATCACACACACTCTGACTTTATGCATTCCTCAGTATCATCAGCAAAACACGTCCATTTCCTTCCCAAAGTAAAAAGTAATAATGTGCACACATCAAACTCAAGTACTTTGTACAAACTTTACACACTTTATTGGAAACAAGCTGTTCTTCCAAATGAATAAATGACAAGAAAAGAATCAACATGATGGTATTTACACAGATCAACAAGGACAGGAAGAGGAAGTCACATGTAGAAAGACAGGATAACGTACAACAAACCAAAAACTGAAACACTAGCAAAAGGAGGAGTTGTGGGAAAGTTACTTTCATAGTCATCAAAACTATCAAGCTTTTTAGTCCATTTTTATTTTGGCTGTTGCTAGAACATCCAAACCACAATTTAAAGGGAGGTGGATAATTATCAGTATCTTTTTTAACATTTTGGATGTTACTAGAATATCTGACCATACTTTTTTTTTTTTTTACATGAGGCTTCATCAGTAGAATGTGGTGAGGAAGCTGGCCGTGGCGTGCAACTGAAGGTAAAGCTTCACCAGTCGATTATAAACATGAAGGTGAGGGTGAAGCTTTAACTTCACCAGTAGAATGTTTTGGTGAGGAAGCTGGCTGCTGCGTTTAACCAGCTCCCTCCAGCGTCCTGCTTGGCAGTGGTGCGCGACACGGCCCGGTCCAGCTCCTTCTCAGGACTCTCGTCTTCGGGCAGGTAGTCAGGGAGGTGAGAGTTCTGCTCCACCACTGCGTTGGTAGTGCTGAGAGGAATAAAAACCTGCAGACAGAAAACGGCACAAGACAAGTGGACATCATCTTCTTGATGAATTGAACATTTTAAGCTCTTAATGGCATCATTTACAGCATTTAGCGTGCTCTCTTATCCAGAGCAGCTTACACCAGTTCTACAAACCTGTAAAGCTAGATTTAAATGCCCCAAGGTTTTTAAACCATAAACATGGCGACAAACCCATGAAAAGTAGTGAAGAAGGTGTGGAGGTGGTTTGGTGCCAAAAAAGTGGGAGAAAGAAGAAGAAATGTGTAAAGCCACATACCTCCTCACCACTCTCGTTCTTCACAACCTGCTGAGCCGACAGCACTTTAGTGGCAGCAATGGCTGAGGCCAGACTCTGAGAAAAACAGAAATGTTTGTATTTTACTGTTCTACTGAACTTGTCTGATTATAGAACCCACACAACCAAAAAAAGATGAAAATATGCTTTAAAATAAAAGTTGTGTACCTCTGTAGGGAGGTCGGCCCTCACACGCACTGTACACCTTTTTAGAGCCATCTGGAAAGTGAAGCTGATCACTCCTTTAACGGTCAGAAGAGCCTCTTCACACACACCTCGCTGGGCCTGAAACGTCACGTCACACACCAGTTACAATCTTACATTTCACCCCCATTACTACCACACAGATCAAGCTAGATCTGGGCCATATAATAATTATATTAAATAATAATTTATATAACACAGTTCATATGTAAAAATAAAGTGCAAAATGCTTTACATTAAGAATAAAATCAAGCAAAAAGAAACAACTAAAATGTTAGGGAATTAACAATTGGAGTATAAGTGTAATATGTTAAAATATTACTACTAATAATAACAATAACAAAAAAATAATCCAGATCAATATAAATAAAAAGAAATGAATAATTATAAATAACCTAAATTTTATACCGTACAGTTGTGATGTTGGAGTGGACAGTTTATTGTTAAAATAAAGAGAAATTAAATAAAATTGATTTTTTTTGAGAACAAAATAATTACTTAGACTAATCGATTAATCAATAAAGTAGTGGATAAATTAATTAATCTCTAATTGAAATCTATAATCATAAGAACCATCCTTATTAAGTAATCAGTAGCGGCGTAATCTACTGCACACACACTTACCGTCCCATCCAATCCCTGAATGTGCAGAATCACAGATTTGGCCTTTTTGTTGGAACTGTTGAGGAAGAATTGAGTCTTATTTCCCCTCCTGTGCTGCTCCGGAGTTCGAAAGTGTTCCGTCCTCGCTGGAGCACTCAACACCTCATGCACCTCTTTGGCCAGATCTGTAACATCAGCGCTCAGTCGGCTGCTGCATTAAAGAGTGCCACAAACACGAGTGTGTAAATCAATGTAAAGACCTGACATTAATACTGCTGAAGAAGTAACATTTAAAGTGCACCACTCACTTTCCCATCAGCGTCTCCAGGCTCACCATCATCCCGAGTTCGTTCTTCATGATGTTAACGTTTTGAGGCGACTCTGCCAGGTACCTCAGGGTCTGAATAAACAATATGTATTAGTCCAAAATCTATTCCACTGTAACTTGAGTGAATAATGAGTTTTCTGATAAAGGATTTATGCAATTCATGCAAACTGGTTACTGAAAACAAAGCAACCCCTTCCTTTCTCAAATATTTTCCCCCATGTGACTAAGACAAACTGTCTTCCAACTGAGACTAATAATTCTGGACTGAAAAACTATTTTTAAAAGACGCATGCCATCAAGCCAGTCCTACCTGCAGACTGGCGAAGACGACTTGAGGATCCTTGTGGTCGAGGAACAAGACGAGTCCTGGTAAACAGCCCTGGTCCTGGACTATGGCCTCCCGGTTCTGAGGCTCAGACGCCAAATCTCGCAGCTGGCTCACTACTGACAACGCGTCCATCATCTTGGATATCTGCTGGATGTGAAAAAGTATTTGTTACAAAGCATGTCATTATTACAAATAGCTGATTGGGCTAAATTAATTTGTTTGTTATTGTCCTCATAGTTAAATGACAAGGTTTGTCCCCATGATCGGAGGGTCGCCGATCCTGGACTGGTATGCTGCCAAAAAGCTGCCTGCTGCTCCTTTATGAATGGGCTAAATGCAGAGATCACATTCGGCTGTAGTGCACAGCGTGCTGTGATGTGTTCACAATGACAGTCACACAATCAAAATTTTTCAATAAACTTTCAAAAATAACTGATAAGGGCAAGACGATTACAGGCGAATGCCGGTTTCAATTATTTGCCCAGCCTTTGTATGAAGTCACAAAGTACAACACAACAACACAGCAGATTGAAATATAAATTGACAAGATGACAGCTGTTAGAAAATGTTGTCAACGGAAAAAGAATTTAAAAGAAGGGGGGAAAGGGATACGGTCAACAAGTAAATAATAGCACACTTCTCCTGGTTTGGGTTATAGGCTAGACAAGAAAATCTATCATATGTTGGTGGTGCTGGTATAGTGGTTAGGATGCTCTGAACCAAGAGGTCCTGGCTTAGAATCCTTCCTCCAGCATTCTCCATCATTGGTATACATGCCGTAAAATCAACAGCACATTTTCTGGAGAAGAATACTACCAAAAGTGGGAAGAATGATGAATAATATAATAACGACACTTTACATATATTCCTTCTAAAACTTTAAATAAATGTTATTACATTTAAAGTTTCAGAAGCGGAACCTCACGGTCAGAGCTCGACCCAACGTGGCGCATACTAGCGTACTAAATAGTGCGCTCAACACCAGACTTAACCAGCGGGACGTGTGTATTTCTAGCATACTATTAACCACAGTAGTATGCAGAGAGCGACGAAGCCCAGGTGTCACGATAATAGAGATTTAGACCCGGCTATCTCGCACTAATGACCATCGAACACCGTTTATTTTAGAGTTTTTGTTTAATTTTCCAACTAAGGTTTTAACAAACGACTATCTTTCTTTTCTTTCTCAATCAGTTCGTTTATGAAACTCTTACCCACTCGCTTCCGTCTTCTCAGCCACCAAAAAACGAATTTCGCACTTTTCTCCCTCACAGAACCCGATTGGTCTAAGACGAGACAAGATCCCTCATCCTGATTGGTTGAACGAGTGCGTAATTTTGTATGATCCAATCACACGCGTTCTTACTCGCGCAGCTTTATTTGACTTCACCTGCATAGCGTAAGTTCGCTGTGCTGTGCGGGACATTTGCTTTGTTATTGTATTGCAGGTATGTATTTTTTGTTAACGGGATCATTATTTAATTTTGCAATATTTTCAGCGACTATTTGTTGCAGTGTTTTAAGTCACCAGTTTAATGTGAATCGTAAAAGATGAGTCTTTTTTTTGTACGCAAGTTGACGGCAGTAACGCTTTTTGGGGCGGTGAAGAGCGATGGGAGGCTTCTTTATGTTTTTTTAACTTATTGGAATGACATTTTTCTTTGTGAATATTTGCTGTTATTGTTGAGTTTGCGTTTGAGTAACGTATTATTTATTATTTATTTTGTTAGAAGTGATGCGGTTGATTTGAGGCGGTCACGTGTTGGTGCTGCAGTGGTCACGCTGCTGTTTTGGAGCTGACTCCAGATCAGTTTGAGAGCAGCGCTGAAATTCTGCTGACACTTTTTAAATTCTCACTGCGGATGGTTTTCAGAAGATGATAAGAAACATGTCTCTCCTGGAAGATCTCGTCGACTTGCTTAGATGTGTCCTTGAATATTTCGGGGTGCCTCCCGAGATGGTGAGTAAACCTCAGAGATGTGGAAATAAACTTTATTCATCCTGAAGGACGCAGCTTTTAGAGCAACTGTGTAAACAGTGAACAATGGAGATAACTCTTGTTAGAAATATATATCTTCTGTATGTGTTGTTGCTTTACTGATATATACATAATCCATATTCTTCTATCTATTCATATTAGCACCTTTATTGCAGAATGAAATGATTACTTACTTAGCCTACTTGTGTGTGTGTGTGTGTGTGTGTTTGTGTCTGTGAGAGAAAGTGATTGATTATTTGTCATTATGAACACACCACAGCTCAGCACACAGTGCACCACAACGAAATGTCACCTCTGCATTTGACCCATCCGTGAAGGAGCAGTGGGCAGCTGACATGGGCAGCGCCCAGGGAGCAGTGTTTGGGGACGGTACCTTGCTCATGATTACCTCAGTGGTAACTTTACCAGTCTGGGATTCAAACCAGTGATCATCTGATCACGGGGTGAACGCCCTAACCATTACGCCCACAACTGAGAGAAAAGAGGGGAGCATGTTTGACAAAAGGGGTGTGTGTTCTTTGGTGTATTAGGCTTATAATTGGGAACATCATAACTAGCCATGAACATCAACTCTTTTCCCGTAGAGAGTAGTCTTGCCCAGTCTTGTCTGGATCGTGCCACTGATAACGCTGTGCGTCACTAATAAGCGTCTGTGTGAAACACAAGCGGAGCATGCTGTAGTGAGTGAAATGAATGAAACGAAGCTTTGATTTTAGAAAAATTGCCTCAAGCATTTTTTTGTAACCTAATTATTAGAATTATTCAAATAATCATTTCAGGTCTAGTGTGGAGTTGGCGTGTTCTCCCCGTGTTGGGGTGGGTTTTCTTCAGTTTTCTCTCACAGCCCAAAACCATGCACTATAGGTTGATTGGTGACTCTAAATTGTCCTATAGGTCAGTGTGATTGTGTATGCACTGCAGTGTGTTGGCGCTCGCCCAGGGTCCATGCCCTGTGCCTGTAGTCCCGGGACATGCCCCCGTCTCTGCATCTCTGATAGGGATTAAGCGGTGTGTATATACATATATATATGTATATATACCCATAGCATTGTGAACCCCAGAGCCATGTTGTCTCGTCTCGCTTTATAATGACTTGAGAAGGCAATGTTTCCCTTTCGATTCATTTAGATTATTGTGATGCTTCTCTTACAGCTGGTTCCAGTCTGGAACAGTCCCCTGTGTGGACAACACCGCAGCATCGTCCGCATGATCGGGACAAACCTACCGCTACAACCTTATCCTCGAGTCCATTTTCAGGTATGGTGAAGTGTGAATGCAACTGTGTGTACACGTAAAGACAGACACACACTCAAAATGCACACAGCAATAACTTGGTCATTCCAATTAGAGGCGTTTTGGTTCTAATTGTGAGGCATATAATGGTGCTAATTAAACCACCTGGTTGTATATTTAAAAACGTGAAAGTGAGTGATTATTTGTCATTGTGAACGCACCACAGCACACAGTGCACTACAACCAAATGTGACCTCTGCATTTGACCCATCCGTGAAGGAGCATTGGACACCTAACATGGGCAGTGCTTGGGGATGGTACCTTGCTCATGAGTACCTCAGTGGTAACTTTATCGGTCAGGAATTTGAACACCCTACCCGTTACACTTAAAGTGCGTTTTGAATGTTGTTTTCCACTTTCCACAATGCAGTCTTAATGGGTTTGCTGGGAAAGTAGCCATATCTCTATTGTAGGATATGGATTTGGTGTCTGTTTAAGTGTGTTTTTGTCTTGCGTCTGGTCAGATCCCTCTGCAGGCGTTCAGGAGACAGGCTCATATCGACGTTTCGGTTGATGCACCAGAAATCGCGTCTCTGGCCGACGTGTTGTGGCTGGCTGAGGACAGAGGTGACAACAGCACTAAGTTCAGGTACAGAGAGAGGAAATTTGACATTTTCAGAATTTAACAAGTATTTTACCTAGTCTTAGGGGTGGGCAACTCATCGAAACCGATATTCAGAACCTCTAAATTTGTGTAATCTTAAATTGATTTTTGTGCAGTATTGACTTTGAAAACTGGTTACAGAATAATAAAATGATGATGGATTAGATTTTGCAGATGTGAAATTTACTTCCAGAATGGCTAGTCTTCAAGCTGAAGCAGTGGAGATCCGTATGTGATTAAATTTTTCCCTGCAGGAGCGTTGTCCCTCCCGGGAAATGCGGCTGGAAGCAGGGGTTGGAATCTTCCGTGTTCAGGCCAGAACATCCAGCAGCAGGGGAAAGAGCGGAGAAACCCGACACACATCCCGAAGCTCTCCGTAAAATCTCTGCCCTGGAGGAGGAGCTGCTGAAACTGCGAGCTCAGATCGCCATGATTGTTGCTGCTCCTCCAGCAGGTAACTCCATCAGTCCGTGTAACGTTTGTTAATTCGGTTTATTTCAAATTAAAACAAAAAACCGAGACTCTGCCGGGTCACGCCACTTACACTCGATTAAACAAAACCAAAATGGAGTATGAGTGTCTGCTCCTTTTCTGAGCAAAATGTGCAATTGGAAAATCACTTATTATTTGTTTTGATTCACATTTTGACAAATGACTTTTTTGGAACGCGAATAAACAAGTGATACTGAGATTCCACCCGACGTGCAGTTTACCCGTTTGTTTTTCCTCCTCGTCCAGGTGACCGTTCTCTCACTCCGAGTTGTCCCGCTACACCTTGCTCCACTCCTTTACCTGCTGCTGCCTTCACTTCCACTCCTGTTTCTGCTCCACCTCCACCACCACCTCCTCTTCCTCCTCCTCCTCCTCCTCCCCCCGCCATGGTTAACTCAGCACAGAATTCCATAAAGGACATGATTAGACAGAGGCAGGCGGCCAGGAAAACTGAAGCCGGAACACAGCAGCAGCAGCAGGAGACGCAACACGGCGTCACCTCCTCCTCCTCCCTCCCCTCCATGATGGAGGTTCTAAAAAATATGAACCAAGTCAAACTGCGCTCGGTGGAGAGGTAAGATCACGTTCACAAGGCGGTGACGTGGATTCAAGTGTCTTCATTGTTGTAAATTGCGCAAAGAATGCAAACTAAACGTAAAGAATTAAAATATATTAAATATTACCTAAAATTAGATTTTTATTTCTAACTAATACAGAAGTGTTTTTTTTTCCTCGCCCTTGCGTGAGCAGGTCTCCAGGTGGGACTCCGGTGAAGACGACGAGGAGGAGGAGTAAAGGAGCATCCAGCAGCTCGGACCCTGCGGCGCTCATCGCAGAGGCTCTGAAGAAGAAGTTTTCACACGTCCAGCGAGACGAGTCCTTCGATAAGGAGAACCGCTCGGCCGAGCCGTCCCCGTTCAGCAGCCCCGACACGCCTCGAGTAAGACACTCTCGCTTTCCCCCTACTTTTAACACAGCACGGGTTTTTATATGACGGCGTAAAAGGCGGCGTGTAGTAGTGCTGCCAGCAGAGGGCTCCGCTACACCATCATTTGCTCACAAGCCACTTAGTTAAAGTCAGAGTCAAAGTAAACTTTGTCATCTCTGCTGTACACTGTACAGACATACAGAGAGACGAGACGACGTGGCTCCAGTTTTCACAGTGCAGCAAGAAATGGGGAACAAAAAACAAATAGGGCACATGGAATAAACAATATATAAATAAAATATAAAATATACACTTTAAACTAGAACTAGTGTTCATCTACAACTATAGTATTGGAATTGACTTTTACACTGAATGTGCATCAGGTTAGTAACAGTTCCAATATGAAAAATTCTATATCCAGTCTATTAATAAAACAGTATCTCCTAAAAAGTCTGAAATATATACCGTATATCTTCCAATAGTAGCCCCGGCGATTATTCAAAAAATTATTCGGACGGACCGGCGTTTAAAAGAGACCGGCAGTTGTTGGAGATCGGCTATTATTCGCCTCGCAGATGGAATGGTGATGGGTAAACGAGATTCATTTGGCCGTAAAATACGGTATGGTACCGTATTTACGGCCACAAAATGTAGGCAACAGCACCGGATGAAGGATTTAATGAAATTATCAGTACAGCAGTACGATATAATTAAAGCAGTATACGGTACTACCGTAAGCATGAAAAACAGGTACCGTAAACGTCTACTGAACTTTCTTGCCAATGATGCCACCAGCGTGATCTTTTACTACAGACCGGTGCTTAAAGGAGACCGGCTACTATTGGAGACCGGCGTCTATTTGTCGCGACATCTCTTCAAACCCGGCGTTTATTGGAAACGGGCGTCAATAAGAGACGGGCCACTACTAGAAGATATACGGTATAAATATTGATCATTTTCAGGACAGTTTAATCCTGCTTATTTCTAATATCACTGAATAGCTCAGCTACTGCTTCAGCAGGTCTGTACAGGAACTAAAAACGGATCTAAACAATAATCACTTATTTTAACAATTTAATTCTAAATTCAACATTTTTTAGAAAGGTCAGAACTATGTCGTTACTTTTGTGCCAAAATTCTGAGCATGCAGTGGAACCTTGACAAGCAAAATATCTTGTCTTTACGCGCTCAGCCTTGCCTGCGCTTGACTCTGCCCTCCTCATTTCACCATATATACTGTATATGTATATTTCTATTAGTTAATATCCCCCACGTTAATATTTATTATCCCCCATGTTTACACATTTAAAGGCTTTTTCTATAATTCTCTAATTAAGAAAATGCATTTCACAATCAATGGGCTGTTTGTTATGTGTTGCTAACGTTAGCCAGTATGCTAGTCTAATTATCTGTTAATGTTCCCCAAATCCTCAAAAATGTTCCCATTTTGCAGGGATTACGCCTCTGATTATTTCAACATCTAACCTATTGGTAGTGCTTCCCAAACCATCTGTATTTGCAGCTTAGAGCTGAGCACGTAAAGACAAGAGATTTTGCTGAAGAACGTTCCACTGCACACTCAGAATTTTGTTCATTTGTTCAATAATTCACTGTTTAAGAGATCAGTCTGTACCAGTTTTTTAACTAAATATGTTTCAGGAAAATAAATCAATTTTGCATTTCTCTTTTATTTTAATACAGTGGTTGCTAATTTGTCTAAATTACAAATGTGTTTATTGGGTGCGTCCCTAAAAATAATCGTTCATTAATTGTAATCGAGATAAAATGTTTATTTAATCATGATATTGATTTGAGGTCATATCACCCAGCCCTATTACAGGCAAGTATTGTGTATATACAGTACTGTGCAAACGTTTTAGGCAGGTGAGAAAAATGCTGTAAACAAAGAATGCTTTCAGAAATATAAATAATGATTGTTTATTTTTATCAATTTACAAAATGCAAAGTGAGCGAACAAAAGAAAAATCTAAATCAAATCAATATTTGGTGTTAATACCTTTTGCCTTCAAACCAGCATCAATTCTTATAGCTACACTTGCACAAAGTCAGGGATTTTGTAGGATTATAGTCAGGTGTATGATCAACCAATTACGAATCACGACTGAACAAAATGGTGAGGAAAGCAGGCTCCGTGGTCGGCACAGATCTGGACCGTTTGTCATCCATGGCAGAGCGAAGGGTGCTGAGCAGGCTCCTGTCAATTATGGATAACCCACTGCATCCCCTGCACAACATCATCTCCAGACAGAGGAGCAGCTTTAGTGACAGGCTGTTGATGCTGCCCTGCCACACTGACCGAATGAGGAGGTCGTTCCTCCCCCATGCTATGAGACTTTTTAATTCCACCAAGGAGGGGAGATGGGGACGTTAACCGTTAACGCTCACTTCCATACTACTGCGCTGCGCTGCACCACTTATAGCACTACATACAGGTTTTTTGGGGGATATTTAATCTTTACTGACCAGTTAATGTTAATGTACAGTTTTGTTTCATAATCACTACCTCAGTGGTCTACATGTAAGCTTTTCTCTTGTTTCTCCTTAATGTTTCTTCTTAAGTTATTGACATTTAAGCTAAGATCTTTTTTTAGGGTTGTTGTGCTGCTGGAAACTTTGAATTTCCCTTTGGGATGAATAAAGTATCTGTCTGTCTGTCTGTCTGTCTGTATGTCTGTATGTCTGTCTCTGTCTGTCCGTCCATCCGTCTGTCTGTCCATCCATCCGTCTGTCCATCTATCTATCTATCTATCTATCTATCTATCTATCTATCTGTCTGTCTGTCTGTCTGTCCATCCGTCCATCCATCTGTCTATCCATCTATCCATCCATCCATCCATCCATCCTACCAAACAGGTGCTAATGATCATCAATGTCACACGTAGGTTGAAACACAGTCATTAACTGAAACAAAAACAGATGTGTAGGAGGCTTAAAACTGGGTGAGAAACAGCCAAACTCTGCTACCAAGGTGAGGTTGTGGAAGACAGTTTCATGTCATGGCAAGATTGAGCACAGCAACAAGACACAAGGTAGTTATACTGCAACAGCAAGGTCTCTCCCAGACAAAGCAGACTGGGGTTTCTTTGTTTACAGCATTTTTTCACACCTGCCTAAAACTTTTGCACAGTACTGTATACCAGGTAAATTTGTTTTAGAAATGTAAAATTAAGTATCTTTTATGTCTTTCCATCACAGGTTGTACACATCAAGAGACGCAGCCACGTACGAGTTTATCTCTGACTTGTGGTGCCTGCGTCGGACCGGAAGCAAGGATGAGGATGATGATGACTGATTGTGGAAATGCCTTTTAAGATTTGGTCGCTCTCACTTTACATTTTATGGTACCACTGTTCTCTTAAGAGGCAGAGCAACGCTGCGATTTCCAGCAGGCCGTCCTGTTTCCGCTGGAGTTTTATACATTTTTGCAGAGTTGACGATGCTTGCTTTAACTGATTTAAGGGTTCACTGTGAAGCACAATTCTTTTGAACAAAGAAATCTGTAAATTTTTGACTGTCTGGTTTTTTATTTTTTTTTATCTTTTTGCTGTTTGTATAAATGCTTTTGAATCATTCAGTCTACTTTTTGCTCCTTTATTGTGGCTTGTTTTGTTTCTGTTGGACCTCAAAAGATTCTTAATGCAAACTGTGCAATTAAAATAATTTTAGAATTAAACTAGAGTTGGGAACAAGACCACCTAAACCGAGACGGAGACAAGACCAAGACTCTGAAAAGACGAGACAGAGACTGGAACAAAGACAAATTATGACGATAACAAATTGACACCACGTGACAATTAAGTGGAAGATGCAAAGCCTAAGCATCATTAAAGATGTTTATTCATTATTTCTCTCTTACATATCTATAATGAGGAAATCACTTCACTGGAAGCCATTATCCAAACTGATGACATCACATGTTAAACTCAACAAACCACAGTGAACACTCCTCAAGAACAAACTCACTGTTTTAGGCTACGTTCACACTGCCATGCTGAAGTGACTCAAATCGGATTTTTTGCCTCAATGTGACACAGATCTGATCTTTTCAGGGCTGTGTGGACACGCAAATCTGATCTTTTCAAATCAGATTTGTGTCACTTTCATATGTGGTACTAAATCTCATACGTATCCGATTCGCGGCCATGCGACCAGAATGTGAACGCTCAGATCGGAATTCATGTGGCTTTTTGCTTATACGCATGCGCTGATATCATCAGCCTGCACCGGCAGCGCGGGAAGGTAAAATGGAGGAGAGCTGCGATAACAGTCAGTGGCAGGATGGAGAAGTTGGGGATTTAATTGACTTATTTTTTCTCCTTTTCGACCTGCTCATGTACAGCTGATTCACTGTTTGTCATCCTCCAGAGCAAAGTGCGATACATGCGTGAGCTACTAACGCCTCCATTTTTAATGTCATGAGTCGTCCCACAGATATGACGTGATTTTGTTGTTGGTGACGCAGTTGACCCGTGAAAAACGTATCGATGTGCGCATGCGTGATGTTTCGGCGGACCGATACGTTCACATTACAGTCAGATACAGGTCACTTGTAGTTATGAATGTGAACCGTCAAGATAGACAAATCCGATCTGAGCAAAAATCGGAATTGAATGATGTGGCTGGCAGTGTGAACGTAGCCTTATTGACCTGTAGAGACATTCTATGGCTTAGTGCTGTGAAGAAAAATAAGGTTAGTGCAGGTGGAAACACTTCTTTATCCATTTGGTATCTATCTGGATACAGAATAAAATTATTTGATAACAAATAATGAATTTTTCTATATTTATTCTTCCCTATTGATTACTCTGTAACATTATAAAATTGAAAAAAATAATTTCTGATCAAATGAAAATGAGGAAATACTAAAGTTTTGGGTAATTCTGAGCCGATTTGGACTCATTTTTACTCTTATAAAAAGAGCTGCTTTTGGCCTTCTGGAAGAGAACTATGTTTTTGTGCATGACAGCGTTCCATATGAGAGTTGCGAGCGCTAACGCGTGAGTTTACATAGCGAATGATTTAATTAATGGGTTTTTAACGCAATTACTTCAACAACGCAAAATGCCTGCGCTGGTCTCAAAGAGTTTTAATAGTAATATTCTCAGGGTTGTGGGCTCGGCTGTCCGAGTCCATGACAAGACCGAGTACAAATACAACCGAGTCCGAGACAAGACTGAGACTTTTTAAACTGCTCTCGAGTACTACAGCACTAAATTAAACATATTGATATAATAATTGCTTTAAATTCATTCAAACTGAAGTACTTTTGCTTGTCATACAACGTGACTACTCCTCATGCCCACATCGCAATGACAATACTCAAACGATATATCGTGCAGCCCTAGCAGGAATTTCTCACCGGTCCGTCCATTATTCTGCATATTTATCAGCCTGGGTTTGTGTTCCTCCGTTGCTCTGAGACATTTCTGAAGGTTGTAGGTGGAACACGTTTGCAGAAGAGCCGTCGGGGGAAAAACCAAATTCACACAAATTTCCCTGTTACATTACACAACCAAAACATGTTTATAGTCCCGATTTAGTTACTGTAGCGGGACAAAAGTGACAGTAGCTCTCAACTTTTCACCCTCAAATTTTCATAAACCGAATTTAGGCTGTGAGTTTATATTTGACTTAAAGAAGCAAAGTTAGCACAGTAGCCATGCCTTATCTGATTTAGCAGATTACAGATTAGCTGGAAATTTGCATAAATGGAAGTTGAACGTCTCATTTACATGCAGAACAAATCTCAAAGTCTTCTTAAAAAATAAACTCAACTTGATGGCCCAGTTTAACCAACTATGATCGTCGTGTTCACCCGCCTCTCGATACCATGTTCAT
Organism: Distichodus sexfasciatus; assembly: GCA_032718565.1. NCBI lineage: Eukaryota > Metazoa > Chordata > Actinopteri > Characiformes > Distichodontidae > Distichodus > Distichodus sexfasciatus. The sequence continues at coordinate 2,324,763 of JAVGVS010000062.1, read as the reverse complement.
ACATTCAACAAGTCCCTAAACTATGAGCTAACCTGAGAATACTTTTACATTGTTTTCATACGAAATGCACTTAGTGACAACGTCTTCCAAAATTCACAAACACGTCTCTCAGTCAGTATTCACCACCAGCAACATTCTGTACAATTACATTTTAACAAGGATTTAAACTCTGTTCAAAATTTAGCAAAACTGAAATCACTTCAGATGGAGGTTTGAGGAATAAAACTACTTAAAAGCATCAGCTATTGTAAGTCAGATTATTCAGATTTTAGCTGAAAGTGTGAGTTTATTTGCAGCCAAAAGTGGTGATGTTTACAGCATATTTCATATTTACACAGGGTTTTTCCCACTGTACAGCAACAGAAAACGTGATGTTGATGAAAGTTTATGTCCAAATGCAGAAGACATGACTGATGAGGCAGTAAACCGTAGAGTTTTAAGACTCTGATGGACACTAGACAAGCTGCTGGAGCTCAAACTGCTGAAAGTGTTACTGAAATGCTGCTGCAGGTTGATGTGCTCAATATTAGGCAGACATCGTCTGAAGACATGTCTAATTTGCCTGCCATATTCACTGTGTTACGCTGGTTTTCCTTCAAAAAATAAAATTCTGCTATATATTGCGATATTCTACAGTTCACTGAAAATGTAAAAACAGCTGAAATGCAAGTTGCTGTGTACATTCTGGCTGGTCTTAATGAATCACATTACATTAATAATTCAGTCAAAACAGCATAACTCAGAACTGAATTTTAACTTTACTGTCTTTGCATTTTAACACACTGAGCTAGTGGACAACAAAAACGTTAAGATAAAGAGCTTTAGATTGAAAATAAGAAATTAAAGAAATTAAAGAAATTTAAGCTGCTTGTGGTGCGTGATTCTCCCCCTCGGAAATATTGATTTTTGGAGCTAGAAATAGATATAGTATATCATGAAAAGAAATATCATGATATATTGATGTATTGATTTTTGCACAGCCCTAATATTTACTGTATTAGTTTTTATTAAAATATTTACTGAAATACACCATATTTTTATTTTATCTGTAATACAATATTGTGTGAAATATAGGAAACGCAACACATTTGCATTTTGCGTGTTAGAGCAGTACTATGTCAGAGAGTGTTTGTTGTTGTGAAAGTCGTGGAGCCACTTTTGGGTAAAATGTGAAGCGTTGAGGTGTGTGTTTTTAAAGCTCTCAGTAGACATGGTATTGTGACGTGGTGTGAACCTTCACTAGTCTCGCGATTCGATTCCATTACGATTATCATGTCAACGCTTTGATTCAATCCGATATCTCGATGCATCCCATATTTTTTTCTGCATTGCTTCATACTGCACGCAGACAGGGCATGGGTTGCAGATCGGGCAGCTGTAGTTACTATCGGGATGTTCTTTTTGACTAGAATGTTTAGGTTGTAGCCAGAAAAGCTTAATGATATAAACCTGGGGTTTTCAATTGCAAACATTAGACGATACCACTTTTTTATATCCGATACCAATATTGTAAATTTGGATATCTGCTGATACAATACAAATCTGATACGGTCTTTTTTAAACAGAAAATAATGCTTAAAAAATGTCTGAATGCATTACTGAGATGATTCTGTTCTGTTTAAGGAAAAATTTGACTCAAATACAGTTTTCCTACTAAAACAATGTAATAATTACACACCCATATGTATATGCTACATTATTTATTATTAAAGTAAAATCTCAAAAATGATTCCTTTAAACACAGTTGTGTAATTTAGTGACGCTCCCTAATCCTGCGGCGCTAAAACCATCAGGAACACAAAGGTCGTGAGTGAGAGCTGGTGTTGTTCAGGAAATTAAACAGTATAATGGTGTGATTTTGGGCTTGTAGTGTGTTGCGTTGCTTGTTGTCATTGTCATTGCTCAATATCAATATGTAGGAATTAGTGTGAATGTTGAACAATAAACCAGCTTTACCGCAAACATGGTATACACACACAGACGCACACACATATCTAACATCAATAGTGAAACACACTTATCATTAGCAAGGCACCCCTGCAGAAAACAGTAAAAAAAGTGTGAAATTTTGCTGCATGCTTTGAACAGGAAAAAGTTGCACCGTCTGGTAGACAAATATAAAATTTAGAAATAGAAGGCTAGCAGTCCAAAATGAAATCTTAACATAAAGGATGGAAATAGTTTAAGTTATGTTATATCAGGGATCAAAAATGGCATTTTCAACAGTTTGCAATTGGACATTTTTTTCTGTTAGGATCAAAAGTGTTGTTTTTTGTGTAGCTTAGCCATTTAGGCTAATTTAAGCAACTGAGACAACAATTGTAAATTTTGTTTAAAATGAATATCCTCTGTCAAATTTAAGCTATTTTCACTCGACACAGCCAAAATGGCTTGAAAATAAAAACGAAATGGCACAAAATGTCCCCAGGATCTCGTAAAGGTTAAAAATGAGTTCTTAAAACCCACATCGTTTTCATTAAGATTCTGACATTCACTAATGTGTTCTTATTTCAGATTTGTTCCTAAGCAATAACAGAACCTAAAACTGTTAAGGTCTCTTTTGCTAATTTTATTTCATCAACTTATTGATTTTTCTTCAGTTCTACAGTATAATATTGTACTATTTAACTGTCAGAATTTTCTTAAGAACGCATTTAAGAAGATATCAGTGGAGGTCCAAAGTTCTTTAACAGCCTAAAACTGTAATCACCATGGTTTAGTGTCTTAATGGCAAAAATCCAACTGAATGATGGATCTACCTGACAATAAACAAATGAAATAATCTTTAACAACTCCTTACGGTGTGTGAGAGTTCAGCGATATTCAAATTAAACTTTCCCGACACAATGGATTCTTGTTAACGGTTTACTGTGTTTAACTAAAGCAGCTTTCAAACTTTAGACGAACGTTTTAGTCAATCAACAACCAGAGATGGAGCCACTTTTAAACCGTTTATGAGTTATCCGTTTAGCGTTGTTGAGTGAAGAGTTGGACGATATGCGCTGAAATCAATATTATGATTAATTTAACATTATTATGATCGATTACGATTTAGGCAGCTGGTAGTGTGACAGTGATCAGACAGTCGCCAGTTCGAAGCTGGTGCAGACCCTCCAGGATTTCACGACGTTGCAATCGCAACTATTAACGCAACTTCAGCCAGTCCTCGCAAATTCATTACTACCGTGCAATTTTGACCAGTTACCGCAACTTTTCTGCTATTGTTTCCTGCAAAACGAGCCATACGTCAGCGAACACACTTCCTTGTTACGTTCACATGCCTCACATTTACCTTCAAAAATAACTAAATGATTAATGGTTAATAAAAATAATATTGGTTTTCTTCCCTTCATTTTAATTCATTGTTAAAGAATCATTATAAAGGAGGAAAATCGCAAATTTTTCCACAACTTTGACTTGCTCCCGCAACTTTATTAGAAGCAAAACGCCTAAAAACACTGTAACTTTCATCCCAATTTTTTAGAAAAGCTGCAAAATCATTTTAGGCCGCAAAAATCTTTGTGAAATCCTGGAGGGATTGATTTGACCCATCCGTGAAAGCGCAGTGGGCAGCTGACATGGGCAGTGATGCTTGGGGATAGTACCTTGCTCATGAGTACCTCAGTGGTACCTTTACAGGTAGGGAATTAAAAGCGGCAACCTTCTGATCAAGGGAAGAACTCCCTGACCGTTACACTGCCAACTGTCCCGATAATGAAAGAGCCTCATCTGGGCATCACTGGGGAAGTGGTGGTGTAATGATAGGGCGATTGTCCCGTGATAAGAAGGTTGCAGGTTCGAATCTGATACCGGTAAGGTTACCACTGAGGTGCTCATGAGCAAGGTACCGTCCCCAAGCACTCCTCCCCGGGCGCTGCCCTTGCTAGCTGCCCACTGCTCCATCACGGATGGGTCAAATGCAAAATTCATATTTAGTTGTGGTGCACTGTGTGCTGTGCTGTGGTGTGTTCATAATGACAAATAATCACTCACTTTCATCTTTGACCTGCTTCGCTTGAACCTGGGATTTCATGAAAATCCAACAATATTAACAATTATTAAAAAATAATTAACTGAATTTAAAAATATGTATATTATCATCATGACCAAGATTATACCGATTAAAGGGTGTGAATATCGGTTTTGATTAATTGCCCAGCCATAGGAATAATCTTGCTTTATTAACTTCTATTTTGAGGTTTCTAGGAAAAAATAATTCTGAAATCTGTTGAATATTTGATAATTGTTGGCTCATTTTCTATTTGTGAGACATTAAACCTTCATGTGCATCTACAATGAACGTGTGATAAACAAAAACAAAGCAATATTTTCATCACGAGAAAGTGTGTCTGTCAGAACTGTTACCATAAATACACTCTGCTACACTATAGCTGACCCCAAACTGATCACCTATAGTGTGTGAGTGTGTGAGTACGAATAAGACATTGTTTTGTGTGCGTTTGTGTGCGTTTGTGGTCGTGAGGTGTGTGTGTTTGTGTGTGTGTGTGTGTAATGGAATAAGTGCAATGTGTGGCATCTGTTGTTTGTTTCTGTAAACCACATCCTTCCAATCACTAAAGGTTAGCATGAGGAGGATGTGCTGGTCTACCGAGGCAGGAAATGGTTACACACCAAAATCTGATTAATCCTCCATTCCGCTCTGCGTGATTGTGCGAGACGGGAGTGTGTGTGTGTGTGTGTCGACGTGATGGAACGTTCCCGTTTAACACACTCCAGTGTTTTTGTTGTGCTGTGTACCTGACTGTGGCCGTTGTTTAATTTTAGTGACGCACCTGCACTCTCTCTCTTTCTCACACACTCTCACACACTCTTTCTCTCATAGGTGAAGCCAGTTTATGGGTTTGTATCTCAAATCGAATGCGCCTTAAATCTAGGTCTTAACATTCAACTCTGTTTTTGAGTTTTAACTCTTCACAAACTGTACAATTTACAATCTGATTAGGTTGTAACCAGAGAGACTTTTTAAACCAACACATTCTGTAAATCGTTGCATTTTTATACCGTATTGGCCTCACTGATCAATATCTTAGTTTGTTCTTAAATTTGTTCTTAAAAGAGTTTTTAGGAAAAGTTTGAACGTGTTCTTAAACTGTCAATGTGTTTTCCGAAGTCGGTTCTGATTATGAAGAATCTCCTTTTCTTGTTCATTTTAAATATGTTTTAGTCATTCCTAATTAGCAAATGTAAATGCACCAAAATTCCTATAAAAGCCCATGAGACTGCAAAACAAACTGGTACCTAAAGTTGACAGAAAATACCTAAATGTAATAATAAAGCGGTCAAAAATGAGCAGTTATGAATAAGTCAAAGTGTTATAGTAGTATATACTGTATATACATTTTACATGTTTCATAATACAACATTTGACCTCAATTATAATTCATTACAATTTTGTTTTTGTTTCTTCGTCAAAATACTATACATATATATACAGTACATATAAATTTATTTATACTACCTATTACCTGTATATGTAATACTAAATTGTAGTATGTATTATAGAGTATAGTATGATAGATAGATATAGATATACAATAAATACTATATAAAGTATGTAAATATACTGTATTGTATATAGATTGTGTGTGTATATATATTGGTTGTTCCCTGTCTTGCACCTCTAAGTTCCCGGGATAGGTTCCGTATTCCGTTATGTATTGTATATCTATTCATATATCTATATTTCTATATCTATTACATATATAGTATTATGGTATATTACATATACATACTAGAATATAGTATGTACAGTACGTATAGTATATGTTCAGTATATAATATTAGTGTTATTTAAACTTGGAGGCAGCAGTTGAGCTCATGTTGAAGCGGGTGGAACCGTTTTTACCATGTAACAGGTTGTACTCGCTAGATGGCGCCAGGTGGCTTCAGTAGTGATCAGCATGCTTCGGGGTAAAGTGGGTGGGGGATGTTTAAAAAGAGGGCAGCAGCAGCAGCAGCAGCAGCAGATATTTGCCCTTTTCGCAGAATGGAATCCCGGGGAATTTGGCGGGGGGAGGGAGGTGGCGGAGATCCTGGCTTTATTTGCATACCTGTATGAACACATTTGCCATGCAAATATCCCATAGTGATTTGGAGTATTCTGGAGAACATGATTGGGCAATCATGAGGTCACACGGCGCCGTCTTTGTTCACTTCACGGGCTTTTACTTTGAATTCCAATGGCCTGCAGCGGGGAACTACATGCTGAACAGCTGTGCGTGGATGTATTTTAGAGGTTGTGAGGACCTGGCTGTCCACTATTAAGGATCGGTTAAAATACGTCTGGTACATTTTTCATGGTTTGTGGGGACATTTTGGCCTGTGAAGACCGGTCCCAATATGGAACAACGATTTTATAGAGAATGTTTATTTAAGTTAGTTATTATTTGTCATTGTGTACCTAGCACAGCACACAGTGCAACACAACCTAATGTGACCTCTGTGTTTGACCCATCCGTGAAGAAGCAGTGGGCAGCTGACATGGGCAGCACCCGGGGAGAAGTACCTTGCTCATGAGTTCTGATTATGGGGCCAACTCCCTATCCGTTACACTACCACGTGCCGCAAATTAAAATACTAATGGTTAAGATTAGGGTTAGGGTTAGCTGTAGGGACGATTGGTAGGAAATTGGCCCCGTAATCAGAAGGTCACCGGTTCAAGTCCCACACCAGTAAAGGTACCACTGAGGTACTCATGAGCAAGATACCATCTTTAAGCACTGCTCCTCGGGCACTGCCCACTGCTCCTTCACAGGAAGGTCAAATGCAGAGGTCACATTTGGTTGGAGTGCTGTGCTGTGTTTACAATAAATAACAATAACTCAATCATGGAAGATACAATAAAAGACCGTCACATCTTAATATCTGTAAAATATTTTTCCGTTGGCTCATACAATAAGTAAATGTAAATTATCACCAAACACTAACCCTCACTTTGATATGTTGCCTCGTCTCTCGTGAAGATTTGTCTGAATGGCAGTCAATTTATACAGGTTTAAAAATTTCACACAGTGACAGTGACGGATTACTCACTAGATTGTTTTAGAATTTGTGTGATTTAATCAGCTTTTATGTGTCAATATTACACTCCAAATATTTACACCCAACACAAAACTCTTCCACCGTGAACCCTGTGTGACTGGACCATAAAGTTCTAAGCAGCCAACACCAACACACACACACACTGATGATATCTCTACAGCTGCCATGACTCACACACACACACACACACAATATATATATTATATGCACGCCATATATATACTCTTATTTAGTTCATAAGCATATATACACACACACACACTCTTATTTAGTTTATATATATATATATATATGTATATATATATATATATATATATATATATATATATACATATATATATATATATATATATATATATATATATATATATATATATATATATATATATATATATATATATATATATATATATATATATATATATATATACACACACATACACACATTATGCATTATACGACACCATATACTCTTATTTAGTTCATAAGCATATACACACATACACACACACACACACACTTATGAACTAGATATGAATAAACTTTTATATATCTATAGATATAGTGCATATAGCTATGTTGCTAAGTTGTTTCACACATTTAATTTGATATTTATCATGTCCATGTTACTAATTACAGTAAACCATTTCTGAAAAATGTAAAACACCAAAAAGCGTGGTATTATTCATCATCTTCATCATTATTCATTCATCATGTCCTCTTGCTCTCATTTTTAACCCTTTCAACCTTTTCTGAGGTGTGTAAAAGGTTCAGGTTTTCTGCTCAGAGCTGGGACTTTCCCAGTAGACTCACTTTAGTCTTCATATGAGTAAGTCATCAAGTCCACGGTTCTGGGAAGGCAAGGGTTAATTTCTAACTCCCACCATCATTTTTTTTGTCTCTCTCTCTCTTGTCTTCTCGGCTTTCTTTTATACTTCCATGTCCTTGTAAAACGCAGGAAAGGTGTGTGTTTGTGCTCTGCAGAGGTGGATTAAAAGTGTTTGCTAAAGAGAATTGTGAATAATAGAACACAAAGACAATGTGCACAATGATTTACACTGTATAAATGCATGTGGACGAGCTTGACGTGCTGGTGAATGAGTTTATGATGTGGGTGCAGTTTTCCTTTTCTAAAAGACGTTCAGGGCGAATCCTGCAGGATCAGTTCAGCACGTCCAGCCACTTCTCAGCTGTTGTTGCCTTTTGTATGAAACACAGTTTTAAAAAGAAAGAACGACCGCAGTGCATATTTCCCTCCTCCTCCTCCTCCTCCTCCTCAACATTTACAGTCTTACTCTTGAGCTTGCTTTTATTCCTTTACTCTCTGTTTCATCAAACAATTACGTACACCAAATCATCATCATTATTATAACATCCATGAAGGAGCAGTGGGCTTCTGATGTGGAGTGTCCAGGGAGCAGGGCTTGGGGATGTTACCTTGCTCATGAGTACCTCAGTGGTACTCTTTACAGGTCCTTTACAGCCAACTCCCTAAACACTATGTTACCAAGTGCCCAACTAATTTACATTTACGTCATTTAGTGACTGAACACAGCACAGCACATGGGCATCACCTGGGGAGCAGTGTTTGGGGGGATCTACCTTGCTCAGTACCTCAGTGGTACCTTTACAGGTCCGGCATTCGAACCGACGACCTTCCGAATACTCTACCAACTGAAGATGCTCTTATCCAGAGCGACTTGTATTTTTCCTAATTTCAGCGTCTCCCTGAGAGCAACAGGGGTTAAGGGTCTTGCTCAGGGACCCAGTGATGGTGGTACTGAGGTAGGATCCGAACCCACAATCTCTTGGTCCAGAGGTGAAAACTTTGGCTGGAGTTTGCAAAAATAGCTAGTTTAAATGTGGACAATAGACGCAACCGCATCACAAAATATCTCTATTTATAAATCCTGGCTACGTGTGTACGAGGCCTTAATCTTGCATTAATCAAAGTAAAGGTCAAAGTTAAGTTTATTGTCGTCTCAGCAATATACAATTTTTTCATGCAAAAGGTTATGGTTAGGGTTTAGGAGGTAAACACACGCTTATTTATCTGTTTTAATCCTCACTATGTTTATAGAACATCCCCAAAAAATGTGTATGCATGTACTCGCAATGATGTCTTTGTTTCTGTAGAATCCAGTATGTGTGTGTGTGTGTGTGTGAGCAGTAAGGTGGGAGTGAGGAGTGAAGTTACATTCCAGGACCCCTGAATTGACATGAGCAACACAGCTTTTGATTTGACTTGCAAATCCGCATGCAAAACGAGGATCGGAGCGAGGGCATGCCCTAAAGGTGGGCAATGCAGCAGCCAGGTGTACCAGGTGTGTGTTTGTGTGTCTGTGTGTGAGTGTTTGTGTGTGTTTAGAACTCGAATGACCCTGTACACACACAGCACAATCCCATAATCCAGACGAGGATCTCACTCACTATATAAGAAAGACATGTTTTACCTCATCTATCTGTGTGTGTATGTGTGTGTGTGTGTGTTTATGTAAGAGTGTGTGAGGTAGGAAGGAGGCAGGTAGAAGTGGCAGGTGTGTGTTGAAAGGATGGGCAGAAGTGTGTGTTGAGTGGATGGACAGAAGTGTGTGTGTTGCGTGTGTGTGTGTTGAGTGTGTGTTAAGTGTGTGTATTGTAAAAAGGAGTGGAGGGACAGAAGTGGTTGGCGTGGTGTGTGTTGAGGTAAAAGGTGTTTGTGTAGAGGTGTGTGTTGAGAGATGGGCAGAAGTGTGTGTGTGTGTTGAGTGTGTGTGTGTAAAGGAGGTGTGTGTTAAGTGTTTGTGTTGAGTGTGTGTGTGTTGAGTGGATAAGCAGAAGTGTGTTTGTATTGTGTGTGTATTGCGGTGAGGTGTGTGTTGAGTGTGTTGTGTTGTGGTGAGGCGTGTGTTTAGTGTATTGTGGTGTGTGTTGAGTGTGTGTGTGTGTGTTGAGTGTGTGTTAAGTGTTCAGAAGTGTGTTGAGTGTTGTGTGTGATAAGTGTTTGTGTTGTGTGTGTTGAGTGGATGGGCAGAAGTCTGTGTGTTGAGTGTGTGTGTTAAGTGTTTGCCGAGTGTGTTGAGGACGGCAGGAGTGTGTGTGTGTGTGTTGAGTGTGTTAAGCCAAAGCTGAGGTGTCTGTTGAGTGGATGGGTAGAAGTGTGTTGAGTGTTTGTGTTGAGTGGATGGGTTAAGAGTGTGTGTGTGTGTGTTGAGTGTGTGCTAAGTGTCTAAAGGAGTGTGTGTTGAGTGTGTGTTATGTGTGTGTTGAGTGTGTGTGTTGAGTGGATGCAGAAGTGTGTGTGTTGAGTGTGTAAGTGAGTGTGTGTTAAGTGTTTAAAGGGAGGTGGTGTATGAGTGGATGAGCAGAAGTGTGTGTGTGTTATGTGTGTGTGTGTGTGTGTGTGTGTTGAGTGCAGCATGTTTGTGTTGTGTGTGTGTGTTGAGTGGATAGGGCAGAAGTATGTGTTGAGGGGTGTTATGTTTAAAGGAGTGTGTGTTGAGTGGATGGGCAGAAGTGTGTGTTGAGTAAATGTGTTGAGGATGGGTATGGGGAGTGTGTGTGTGTTGAGTGTGTGTTAAGGTTTGTGTTGAGTGTGTGTGTTTTGAGTCGATGTACAGAAGTGTGTGTGTGTTGAGTGTGTGTGTGTGTTGAGTGTGTGTTAAGTGGGTGTGTTGAGTGTGTGTGTTGAGTGGATGGGCAGAAGTGTGTGTGTGTTGAGGTGGTGTGTATGAGTGTGTGTTAAGGCTTTGTGTTGAGGTAAAAGGAGTGTGATGACATATGTGTGTTGGCGGTGTGTGTGTGTGTTGAGTGTTAAGTGTTTGTGTTGTGTGTAAAAGTTGAGTGGATAGGCAGAAGTGATGTGTTGAGTGTGTAAGTGTTTGTGTTGAGTGTGTGTGTTGGAGTGGATGGGCAAGTGTGCTGAGGTTTGTGTTGAGGTAAAGCTGAGTGGACAGGGCAGAAGTGTGTGTTGAGGTGAGGTGTGTGTGTTGAGGTGTGTGTTGAGGTGAGGTGTGCGTTGAGCTGAAGTGTGTGTAAGGAGTCTGGAGTGTGTGTGCTTAGTAGGTGTTAAGTGTTTGTAAGTGAGTGGTTGAATGGATGGGCAGAAATGTGTGTATGGTGTGTTTTGAGTGGTACAAGTGTGTGTGTGTGTGTGTTGAGTGGATGGCAGAAGTGTGTGTGTGGAAGTGTAAGGAGAGTAGATGGACAGAGTTGTGTGGGTGCTATGTTTAAAGGAGGTGTGTGCCTAAGTGTTTGTAAGGAGGTAAAAGGAGTAGATGCACAGAGGTGTGTGTGTGTGTGTGTTAAATGTGTGTTGAGTATGTGTGTTGAGTGGATGGGAAGAATTGTGTGTGTATGTTAAGTGTTTGTGTTAAGTGGATGGGCAGAAGTGTGTGTGTGGTGGATAAGCTTGGGCTTGAGGAGGTCATGTACACCTTTAGTATGTTGTTGTCTGCAGTAGTTTTTGGAGCAGTGAATGCATGGGGTATGTGTGTGTGTATGTAGTGTGTGTGTGTGTGTAGGTCTCATGTGTATGTAGGTGTGTGTGTGTGTGTGTGATCCCACGACACCAGTACAGAGTCCCATTTGACCTTGCAAATCCTGTTGCAAATGAGTGATCTGAGAGAGTGTGTGTCAAGGAGACTGTGGCAAACATGTCAGGTGTGTGTGTGTGTGTGAGAGAGAGAGAGAGAGAGAGAGAGAGCGAGAGAGGCACATTATCCAAAAATATGTATTTGCCAGACTCAGGTGTGTGTTGATGCCGAGCGTGTGGCGTGTGATTACACAACAGCAAACTAACCTCTTCTCACATCCACCATCAGCACCTCATAACGAGCACTAAATCACATCACTGCAGTTACTTGATTAGTGACCAGGCTGTCCGACGTGTTGACCTGTGTGCTGAAATATAAAAATATATATAAAATATATATACAGTATATATATACATACAGTCTCTATGCTGCACGGCTGGTTTTACATCACCCACTGAAGCGCATAAGGCATATTAAAGTAACTCAACGGAATCATGGGATATATTCGTTCCTCCAGGACTTCAACCGAACATCATGTAAACGCAATAGCGACGTTTTCTTTGCGTTCGTCTGGATGTTCTGCTGAAATTGGCACCAGGAAAACGTTGCCTGCAGCGTTTATTCGACGCCATCCGAATGTGCAGCCGATCGAATGCAGGTCAGGAACTCCCGTGTGGACGCTCTGATTCACTACAATCCAAACGCCAGAAAAACACACAATTCTAACGTCCGTGTGGACTAGGCCTAATTAACAAAATCATTAATGGTACTCCCTGTAGTTGAATAGTTAAGGTAATTTGCTGGGATTTATCACATGACAAGTTTACTCTGTTGTTTACCAGTACAACTGGATTCGAGCGTCATTTCACTTTCATTTAGACCACGTTTAATTTGTTCTTTCCAGATCTTTCTCAGTGCACTGATCGTACATAAAGCACAATTTTGTTCATTACAATTATTCTGTCTTGTACATGAAAGCGTAAATGATTGTGATATGTTGGCCTAAATTTAGAGCGAGTGTTTTGCCAGCGATTTCTCCTCCCTCAGCTGAAACTCACGCTCGCACATTACCTGTTCCAAGAGCCTCCAGCCATAAAGCCTCCTGTAATGTCACGAAAGAGCCTCATTTCTGTCATTTGGCTCAGCTCCACAGATTTGAATCCAGTTGGTCCTGTTTACCCCCGCTTTCCTCTCCCAGTCAGGAAATTACAGGAAAGCAGAAGCACAGGAGAGAGGAAGAGACGTGCAAAAGAAGAGGAAGAGAATAAGAGGGGGGAAAAAAGAACATTGGGCACATCTGTACCTCTGGATCCTGCTGAGCAGGTCTGATGCCCACGAGAGCCAATGTTTATCATTGCTGCCCTTATTATATATATATATATATAGCTGTATATAATGTTTTTACATCAGGGAAAAATCTTTATTAACAACTTAACAACTTTTGCTCTTTGCGTAATTTGAATGCGACATCTTCTGGATTCTTCTGGGGCATAATGTTAATGTTCGCCCCGTGATCAGAAGGTCGCAGGTTCAAATGCAGGACAGGTAAAGTTACCACTGAGGTACTAATGAGCAAGGTACCGTCCCCAAGCACTGCTCCCCGGGCGCTGCCCTTGCTAGCTGCCCACTGCTCCTTCACAGATGGGTCAAATGCAGAGGTCACATTTGGTTGTGGTGCACTGTGTGCTGTGCTGTGGTGTGTTCACAATGACAAATAATCACTCACTTAAACACTCTTGTATGGAGGCCCTAATGGGACAAGTGAGAAATGAATGCCAGTTTTGCTTGCTCACCAGAAAGTATGGCTCTCTCACAAACGTACGATGCGCTCATGAGAAAGCATGGCATTCTCACGAGGAAGTATGACATGTCCACAAGAAAGTTTGCCACACTCACAAGAAAGTAATACCCGCTTACGAGAAAGTTCGCGAGGAAGTATGGCACGCTCACCAGAATATAACGTGTTCAGTTCGACAGAAAGTATATTGCGGTCATGAGAAAGTACTACATGCTCACGAGAAAACATGGCATGCTCATGAGAACATATCAGAACCTCACAAGAAAATATGGCATGCTTATGAGTAAATATGACATGCTCACCAGAATGTAACATGTGCTCACAAGAAAGCATGACGTGGTCATGAGAACATATCACATGCTCACGAGAAAGTCTGGTGCGTTCACAAGAAAGCTTGGCGTGCTCACGAGAACCTTGTATATGCTCATGAGAAAATGTTATGTGCTCACAAGAAATCAGATCCTTTTTTTCAAATCTAGTTTCTTGTAACGTTTCTTTAACTTTTAAAAAAATGTGTACACACTTGTATAACTCATTTAACAATGTATTCAACAAATCCTTGAATTCTCCGCTCTATTACTAAAGAATGCTGTGTTACGTAAGAAGAGCAGGACACAATGGGTCAGGTTGTTGCAATGTCATCTCCGAAAGTCATTGTGTGCAGGCCGTGGCTAGCACAGACACGATCCGAGACGCCTTTGCTCCTGCTGCGAGGTTTCCCACAGGCGAGCTCGGACACGTCGGAATTGCAACTCGGAGCAAAGTGAGAGAACGGGAACAGGAATGACGGGATTCCGCCTGCGTGTCCTGTCTGCGGGAGTATCGGCCTGCCTCTTTCCCACGAGAACACACTCACGACCTTTCGGCCCACCTGAGGGTCTCCACACAAGATTTCGGGATGACGAGAAAATATTGGTGAACGAGGCCCAGTGATCGCACTACATAAGTTGTAAAGACACAAATTAGACTGGTGTTGGTTGAGAAGTTAGATTCCTTCCTCTGGTCCAGACGGTTGTGGGTGGATGGCACTACCATCATGGGTGCCTGAGCAAGACCCTTAACCCTAAATTGCCCCAAGGAGAATTAGTGAAAGGGATGTTGCTCTGAATGAGTGTCTGCTAAGCACCATAAATATAAATGTACGCAAAAAGCCATCACACATGCTATAAAGAACCACTTTATTCTTAAAGCCCACTCACGCTACGTTAGGTACATTTTAAAAGTGCTTTTAGTCTCTTGGTCACTATTTGTGAGATGAAGGCTTTTCTTTCTGTCCTGCTAGACCACATCTCCCCTGCTGATCTCCCGGCCGCTAGCATGCGGTTATTGTGAAAATGCAGTGAATAATGTGGATTTTGTCTGGACATTTGCGTCCACAATCAGCTGCTGATGAAGCACTAAAACAGTTTTGAGTGGTTTGCATAAAGCTCAGCTCGGCATGCCGCAAATGATCTCAGTGATATCAAGTGAAAAAGTGCTCTCCCTGATTTCATAGCATGAGATAAAAGATGAATAACGCCTGGTTTGTATAAACCGCTATTGTCTTATTCAGACCTTCAGCAGACACGCTGTAACACTGACATATATTTATTCTTCTACTTGGAAAGGACAGATCAAACAATCAAACAATCAATCAATCAATCAGTCAGTCAGTCAGTCAGTCTATTTCTAACAGCATCTATCTATCTATCTATCTATCTATCTATCTATCTATCTATCTATCTATCTATCTATCTATCTATCTATCTATCTATCTATCTATCTATCCGTGCCTCACTCCTTGTTAAACTATGTGTATATGCTGTAATGTACTTGTTGACGTGTGTATCAGTTTGGATTTTGATTTTATATAACTTTGCTGAGACTTGCAGACGTGTTTACCAAGATGTGGCACGTTCAATGCTTCCTGTTTTACAGTGTGCTGACTACTTCTTTATCTTTTTAGATCTTTATCGAGGTAGTTTCACATAATTTCTCATCCTCCCTCATGCATCTCTGTCATATTGCAGGTGCAGAAATATAATAAATATAAGGTGACAGGAGTGCACCTGACACAAAGTGAACCTAACCAGATCCCTGCACTTAGGGCACAGTATTTACAGGGCCACAGGGCCACACACACACACACACACACCCCTACATGCTTATCATTTACCATCAACAACAAACAGTCTGTCAAGAGGCGAATGTTTCATCAACTGAATTTAAATGATACCATTTTAATGCAAAGAAAGACATGAATGTAGTTTTAGGAGGACTGCTTTAAACAGACCACCACCACATTCATTCATCAGCAGGAAGGTGAGGGAGTTTCTCATGTCTGATTTGAGTTTGGTGATGAGTCAGGAGCTGTGCGGATGAGAGTACTGTATGTAAAATAAGGGCAGTTCCGCCTGCTTACTCCGATATTACTGTAAACATGAAAATGAGTTTATATATGGAAGTAAAAACTCCACTAGCAATTTGTCAAATAATCTGTCAGTTTTCTGTCCTCAATTCTCAGTGTCACATGTCCGCCACGACACCCCTTTTGTCGTGATCTCGACACAACCCAAGTCACTTTCCCGTGATCTCACGACAGGTTTAGTATTAACCACATGGAGCAGTGCATCGGATTTTACTTTGACAGTGAAATGTCCCAAGAATAAACCACAGTATGTCTGTCGGTGTTAGACAATTATCATATTACAGTTGATCATTTGAAAAGGAGGATCAGAAATTTGCAGCTATACCATCGCGGACGTTACAGTGAGCCTGCACGAGTAGCCATTTTCAATGCCAAACAACTTGAAGGCCCGGTACGTCTCCGTGGTTACCAGATGCTGTTTGAAAGAGGCTTTGGGTTATGTTGAGATCCCAAGAAAAAATAAGTCAAAGTCAAAGTCAACTTTATTGTGATGTCTGCAAAGAGAGACAAGACGACGTGGCTCCGGCTTCCACAGTACAAGACAAAGTAAGACACATAGAGTGAGCAAAGTTGTGATCTCGAAAAAAAATAAGTTGTGATGTAGAGAAAAAAATAAGTTGTGATCCTGAGACCAAATAGCCGTGATCTTGAGAAAATGAGTTTGGTTATGTCATGATCCTGAGGAAAATAAGTCATGATTTAGAGAAAACAAAGAGGAACAACAAAGTTGACGCATGTCCTTTACAGATGTCCGTACAGAGATGATCTGAGGGACATTATTACTTATAAAACTAGTGTATTATTCAAGTCATAAATTAGTAAGTTAGACAGTAACTATGAGTAATAGCAGTATTACATTTTGAACTTGTTTTCTGATGCATTACTGACCTGCAACATTGATTCATGTTTGGAATGTAGTTTATGACTAGAATAATGAAAAATGGTAATTGTATAATATAAAGGCCGTCTAGTTGAGTAACCTGACATTCAGGCTTTTGGTTTATGAAAATTATTCAGGTTGTGAGTGTTATTAAGTAAATAGTTAATTTGCTTATTTGTTAATTGACAGCGTTTGCATAGCAGCAAAGCTTATATCACTTTAAACTTTTCATTTCTGTGGAAATTCAATGGAAATGAATGTTTACTGTACAAACTCCTTTAAAACCTCAAAACTAAATGCTTCTGACCCCGAAGCTCTTCCTCGGTTGAAACGCTAATAATCACATGTCACTTGCTTTCTGTTTGATTTTTCTGTAGAAATATAATTAGGTTCAGCTCAAAGGTACAGCTGTTAAAGGGATGACAAAGGCTTTAACTCTGCTTAATCCTTCCTGTCACTCAGAATTTACCTACACTCAGACCAGAGCCAATCCCAAGATCAACGCCGAGGGCAAAATGCCAAACTTGGATATCTGGAGCTTCTTTTGAAACACTGAGTCATAGGATGAGTGTGAACAAACAAAATATAAACAGTATGGACAAAAAAACTCTGAGTCAGATGTAGAGGTGAAGAAGAACCGTGTCATCAGGAGCCAGAAAGACTTATGATAAGACCGTGGGTATGAGACATCAATGTGTCTTTTTGCAAAGTACTGTAGCTACACATTTACTGTGATGGGCAATGAAAAAATCACCTCGTAATCATCTAATTGAATACAATTGAACATTGAATTGAATATTCATTTAATTAATCAAATTCATCTTGTTCATCTGAATTTGACATTAAAGGAGTTTTGAAAACCAATCAGCAGTTTCCAAAGTTATGGGCTAAGGCCCAAAGTTCTCTTTTTGGCTCCTGGCGTAGTGCAAACGTAACAAACATGTGGCTCCCTCAGAAGTCACCAAATAGTCCCCATGGCAACATATTCAGCATACACTAATCAGCCATAACATTAAGACTACCCATATAATATTAAAGAATCTACTGTACACTGTGCATTCTGTCACTTTTCTATCAGAACCACCAATTTGTTGCAAAGTTAACCATTATTGCCCAGTTTTAAGCTTCCAAAACATTAACCTCAATGACAAATTGTTGACTTACTGACTGATATATCCCACTCCCAAATACATACCTTAAAATGTTACGATCGAGTAGATTGTAGAACAGCACAGATAATGTACAGAGCATAAAATTACCCTCTTACAAACGGCCTTCAGTGACCTGAGGGAGACCGGTGGTAAAAGCACAGCAAGCGTAAGGAGCAATATTTAAGAAGTTGCACATCCGTGTAATGAGTAATGGAAATTTAAAGGGATGTTTAAAGGGATGGTTGAATATGTGTGCTATGAAGTGAAAGCATTGCTCATTATCAGTCATGTAAAAACAGTGGTTAAAATCAGCTAATTTACATGCTGCACTGTGTAGGTTTGGTTACACAAATTTTGAACTATGATGGAAGAATGTTAAAAAAGGGACTGAAATAAAAAGTCAATCAATCAATCAATGCCAGGTTATGCTGTAGCCAGGTAATCAATGTTACTACCTTCACCACAAACAGACAGACAGACAGACAGATAGTTAGACGGACGGGCGGACGGACGGACAGATAGATAGATAGATAGATAGATAGATAGATAGATAGATAGATAGATAGATAGATAGATGGACGGACGGACAGACAGATTTTTGTCTGATGCTTTCTTTCTGTTTTTCTACACGTCTCTGCTTCTATCCTTCCCGCTTCTCTCTTTGTCTCTCTTATCCACCTTCTCTTTCTCTCTTTCTCTTTCTCTCTCAGACAGACAGACAGACAGACAGACAGATAGATAGATAGATAGATGCTGTTAGAAATAGATAGATAGATAGATAGATAGATAGATAGATAGATAGATAGATAGATAGATAGATAGATAGATAGATAGTTAGACGGACGGATGGACGGACAGATAGATAGATAAATGGACAGACAGACAGACAGACAGAAGAAGAGACAGATTTTTGTCTGATGCTTTCTTTCTGTTTTTCTACACGTCTCTGCTTCAATCCTCCCGCTTCTCTCTTTGTCTCTCTTCTCCACTTTCTCTTTCCCTCTTTCCCTTGTGCTACCTCTGCTCTCTCTCTCTGGTGTGTGCGCTGTGCATCAGGCCTGCTGTACAGGTTATACGTGTGTATCTCGCCGGCGCAGCAGGTGAGTGAGTGAGCGTGTCTGGACAGATCCCGGATCCCGGATCAGCAGGATGATGATGATGGAACAGGTCCGGGGTGAAGAAGTGGAGAAAGAGAGGGAGGAGGAGGAACAAGCTCACCAAAGCAAAGCAGCCTCACCCTCATCATCCTCGCCTGGTTCCACCGGTCCGGCTGCATCGCTCTCCTCTTACCAACATCTCTCCTCCTTTAATCCTGTCCTCCACACACACACACACACACACACTGCTGTCCTCCTGTTTACACTGGGGCTCAGGTGTTTATACAGTGTTCTGAACGCCCTGAAACACACACACACTTGCATTACTCACTTGGTGAAGTGCTTCTACTGACTCCCATAATGACTAGATGTAAACAATACTGAATTTAAGTGCGTGATTACTAGGAACGCATGATATTATTGGAATCATATCGGAATCGGCCAATAAAATTCAGCAGCATCAGCTTAAATTTGCCCAATATTTTCAGCCGATATTTGATGACGCATTTATTGTATGTGGGAAAAGTAGCGCTTGTGCCAGGCATGTCCAAAGACCGAGGTGGGATTTTATACGGCCCGCGCCTTCTGTCTTAAAATGTATGGCATTATTTTGTGGCAAATTTCTGATCACACTGTTTGCCTCACTTAGTGGATGTGAGCTCGCACATGGGCTGTGTCCCAAGTTGCTACTACAGCACTAAAGTATGGTAGGTAAGGTGCTCTTATCATACTTTTCTATGTGGTAGCATGCATTTTAGGAAATACCGAGGGTTGTAGCTTAACGGCTCTCTACACACTAGGTAGTGCACACAGAGGGTCACACACGTCCTCTTTGACTTGGTACACTACATAGGGTGGGAAGTGACTTTTTCGTAAAATGTTGTGTTTCTCCCTCCTCTCTCTCTCCTTTCTTCCTTTCTGTCCCCTGTATCTCTCTTTCCCTCTCGTTTTCTTTCCTCGTTTCTCCCTCTCTCACATCTCTGCCCCCACATTTTTCCCCCACTCTCTATTTCTCCTTTTGTCTTTCTCCCTTCCTCCCTCTCTCTATTTCCCCCTTAATCTCTCTTTTTTCTTTCTCTCCATCCCTCTTTCTCCCCGGTATCCTCTTTTCTCTTTTCCCATCTCTCTCTTGCTCTCTCTCCCTCTGTCTTCCCTTCTCTATTTCTCCTTTTGTCTTTCTTCCATCCCATTTCTCTCTCTCTCTCTCTACTTCTCTACTAGCCCATCTCTTCCTTTCTCTCTACCTCTATTCTCTCTATTTATCTGCCTGTTTCTCTCCAACTCTCACTATCTCCCCCTCTTCCTCTTTTCTTTCTGTCCCACTCTTTCTGTCTTTCTTTCACCTCTCTTCATCTCTGCTCCCTGTCTCCTTTCTCTTTCCTTCCTTCCCTCTTTTTCATCCTCTTCCTGCTTTTTCACACTACTCTCTCCCAAACTCTCTCACTTTCTGTACTCCTCTCTCTCCCTCCCCTTCTCCCTCCCTCCCTCCCTCTCTGCCTCTCTCTCTTCTTTAGCAGAAGGGGAACCCAGATGAGCAGCTTCCCACTTTTACTATGCTGTGGTCGAGGGTTCGGAGGGGGGGAGAACACCAGGCGTATTTTCCACCCTTTGTGCTCGAGGTATGTGTGTGTGAGTGTGTGTGAAACCATTTGCTGACACAAGCTAAGGAAGTTTCACATGTTGTCACTTTAAATTCAGACCTCTCGACACACCAACACAGAAGAGGCCTTGTGCATAAGTGTGTGTGTGAATGTGTGTGTTTGTGTGTGTGTTTCATCTACAACTCACCACACTCTTCACACACTTCCTGTAAACTAAACAAACTGGCTTATGTGTTCAATAAAGAAAAGAAAATAAATTTGTCTGTTTGAAACCCTCCTCTTGCGTGTGTGTGTGTGTGTGTGTGTGTGTGTGTGTGTGTGTGTGTGTGTTTGACATG
>JAVGVS010000062.1:2211415-2298915 GCA_032718565.1 Distichodus sexfasciatus | reverse complement strand
CGTTGTAAAGCAAGCCCCCCCCCTTCTCTCTCTCTCTCTCACTCTCTCTCACTCTCTCTCTCTTTGTCTGTCCCTGTCTGTCTCTCTCTCTCTCTTCTACCACTCTCTCTCTCTTTCTCTCTCTCTCTCTCTTTGTCTCTCTCTCCCTCTCTCTCTTCTACCTCTCTCTCTCTCCTACCACTCTCTCTCCCTCTTTCTTTCTCTCACTCCTCTCTCTCTCTCTCTCTTGCTCTCGTCCTCTTTCTTTCTTTCTTTCTCTCTCTCTCTCTCTCTCTCTCTCTTTCTTTTTATCTCTCTCTCTCTCTCTCTCTCTCTCCCTCTTCCTCTCCCTTCTTTCTCCCCTTTCACGGTCTCTCTCCCTCCCTCTTTACTGCATAGTTGGGACCATGTGTGATTGTTGATTGAACAATAAAGGTGTTTTAAAAGTCAAAAGTCTCTTTCTCTCCCTCTCTCTCTCTCCCTCTTCCTCTCCCTCTTCCTCTCCCTCTCCCCTTCTTTCTCCCCTTTCACGGTCTCTCTCCCTCCCTCTTTACTGCATAGTTGGGACCATGTGTGATTGTTGATTGAACCAATAAAAAGGTGTTTTAAAAGTCAAAGTCTCTTTCTCTCCCTCTCTCTCTCTTCCTCTTCCTCTCCCTTTGTCTTCCTCTCCCCTTCTTTCTCCCCTTTCACGGTCTCTCTCCCTCCCTCTTTTTTCTCTTCCTCTAACACTCTCTCTTCCCTCTCTTAAAAGCTCACAGAACTAACAGGATCACACTGCATTCTGCGTTGCATTATACAGGCCCGTAGCCAGGGGGGGTTCGGGTGGTTCGAACGACCCTCCTCAAGATCTGATAGCTAACGTTAGCTGCGTGGTAATAATCGTCAACCCCACAGTACGCACCATGGGTGTCGGAAGCAAAATAAATGTGGGTGGGTCCTCCCCCCAAAAAATTACTGGCGTATGTGCCATTTTCTGTCGTATGGTGCCTTTTATTGCCTCTAGCCAGTATACAAACAACACTACAAAAGACGGTTAATATAATGCGTTTCTAGTGGCGTAAGCAGTAAAGCGAATAGCTAGTGTTCTTTGATGCAAATGACCCGAGTTCGCGTCCGCCTATTGCCGAAATCAGTCTTTTGCTTTTTCACATCTCATTTTACGCCGGAAGGCATTTGTTTTCCGTAAAATAAAAATGAAGGAAATAATCTAAAAGTTTGAATAAAAGTGTCGAGTAGGCTTAGGTGTATCTGGGCAGCAGATAGGCTTAGTGTGGTTTTTAAACTTTTGAACCCCACCTTGCACTAGGCTGGCTACAGGCCTGTTATATAAATGAAATCTTTTATTAAGAGGTCATTTTGCTTCATTGATATATGCAAATAGATTAGGGAGTGGAGAACATGTGCTGTAAAACCATCGAACATGGCTGGTAACTCTGTGTTCTACTGTAGAATAAGAACAACCAGCAGCAGGTGAGAAACAGCTGGAATACACATGAGGTGATCAGTAAGAGTAATTAAGAAGTTAAACACTTAAACAGGAAGTAGGAGACCAGGAGTACATGAGGGGAAAGATGCAGAGTAAAGATGAATACTACGTTTTCCCTTTCTGTTTCCACAGCAGTGAAAAACTGGTTTAAACAAGTCAGAAAAACCTGCCAACCTTTCAAGATTCAAGATACTGTATTTGTCTCATAAATAGTTACACAAGTTAAAGAACTCTTAAAGTTCGAGCGTATATATGTGTATATCTCAACAACAAGTTATAACAGTTGGGATACATCTTGCAGGATCATTATGTGACCTGAGTTAGACGTTCCCAAATAGTGAGCCTATCTGCTTACTAGAAACATAAGCCTCATTAACAACCTGATTATACATTTCATAATTTTATATTTATTAACAGTAAATTTGTATTTTTATTAACTTTAATATATTTATTGGAGAAAATACTAACGAGAATAAATATTTAAAACCAGTTTTTAAAAGCTCTGTCTAAATTCCGTGTCACTTCTAGATTTCTTTTTAATTTATTTTTGTTTTTATTTAATTTTCAGCATCAACATTTGTCACTTTTACATGGAAAGTGTGTTTTTTTGTGTGAAATTTTTCCTAGTTTCTGTCGTTCTGAGGTGAGATTACATCAGATCTTAAGATGGATCGGAAGCTGAAAATCCAGTTTTGTTGCCCACCCGTGTGTGTGTGCGTGCTTGTTGTTATTTCTTGATGTGATGATGTGTGTGTGTGTGTATGGAAGGTCATTATTTAACTTTGAGATTATTTAAAGGAAGTTTTACATGTTTTATTTTACGTTTTGATCACTGCCTGCGGGGTTCGAGCTCTGTGTGTTTTTAAGTGTTTTCTCTGCATTTTTTCTATATATTTTTAGGATTTGTGTTGGGTTGTTTTTCTCCTCTGCTGACCTACTTCTCGCCAGGTTTTTGTGTGTCAGTGTGTTTTTGCCGTGTTTACAGTTAATATCGTAGTGTTTTTCGTGATTATCAGAGTTGGACATGCAGCTCTATACAGTATTGTGATCTCACACACAAACTGTCGACCAAACAAATGCCAAAAACTCGTCCAAATCTGAGGACAGACAGTTATTTTAGATAATCACATGCTAATCACATACGGCCATGTGAACACACACGAACGAACACACAGACACACATACATACATATACACACACTCTGTCTCAGCTCCTCTCTCTTGTTATCTGCTCAATCTATGTGTGCGCTCATCCAGCGTTTTGAGCTTGTGTGTGTGTGTGTGTGTGTGTGTGTGTGTGTTCACACTGGCTGGGTGCTATCAGAGAGTTTAAGGCAGGGAGCGGTCTCACGCTTTCTCCTCTATCACACTCTCAGCATCTGCCACCTCAGTCCCCTACTTTGCGTGTGTGTGTGTGTGTGTGAGTGTAAGACCCTGTGGCTGTTTGGGCTTCTCTTGTTTTGCCCTCATTACCTCTCTTATCTCCCCAGGTTTGTTTTTGACACTCGTCCATGTCTGACCTCACACACACACACACACACACCCTTAATGTATTTATAATAATAATAATATGTAATAATAATAATAATAATAATAATAAATAATAATAACTTATTTATCACAAAAACTAATTTAATAATAATATCAATATATTCCCACAAAATTGTAAATTATTATTATTGTGTGTGTGTAATAATATTAATAATATTATTATCATCATAAAAACAAATTTAATAATAATATTAATATATTCACAAAAATGTAAAATGTTATATAATAACAATAACAATAACAATAATAATATAAATTATAATAAATTATTATAATAAACTATTATAATATTATATACAATATATATGTTATTATTATTTTATTATTATTATTATTATTATTATTATTATTATTATTATTAGTAGTCTCTCTTAATGCGGATAAAGTTTTTTAAGCTTATACCCAATTAGTGGGGTTAAGTTGTTAAAATATGTCCTGACTCTCTCCAGCTGGTTGATCTGAGTTTATCCTGCTTTGTCCTGACTTGCTGATTTGCTCTCAGTTTAGCTCGCTTTTTTAAGAAAGAAGAATGAAAGTGACAGTGGTTTTGTTGTTGAAACTAAATGATTTAGTCAGCACTCTATACAGTAAGTGCAACTCATCAGCCTGTCGTGTCATAAATGTTCTCTGTGGCACAGATTAGCAGCTCCTGCTTGCTGTAAACAGGCCTTTACTCTTTTCTTTCGTGTCCATCATAAATCGTGAATGTCAGCTGTCGGCTGTCCTGCTGCATCTCATACCCTGAGCCGAAAACAAGGACTTTCTCTAATGTTTTCTCTGGAACTTCAGCAAAATTTCTAGCAAAATTCAAACAAGAAAAAAAGATTTCCCAAGTACATTCTTCAAGTTGCAAGTGTAAAAAATGTAAGAATTGACTTACAGGATTCAAGATTCAAAGATTCTTTATTTGTCACGATGCAAGTTACTGCAGGTACAACATGCGGTAAAAATGTATCTGTTCCGCTCTTTTAACTGTGCAATAGACAAGGAAGATAGAAGATACAAACTTACAAACATAAATACTAACTTAAATACGGAGGTTGGGGTAACAGGACAAAAATAAAACTATATATTATACAATAAAGGGAACATAGAGTTAAATGTGCAAACCTGAGATTGTAAAATTGTAAAAATGTGCTAGGGCAAGACCGGAATTTGAAGATGATTTTTTTAAAGTGCCAAGTGCAGCTGCGGCATTGTACACTTAGCAGAGTAGAGCATGTGACAATGAAGTGGCAACCAGTATAAGTTATCGTAACAATAAGAGGTATGTATTAGCAGCATATAATAACATATAATAACATGGACATTTACAGTATAGTTATCGTAACAATACGATATGAGGTATGTAATAGCAGCATGTAATAACATGGACATTACAGTATAAGTTATTGTAACAACGAGGTATGTATTAGCAGCATATAATAACAGAACTGAGACTTGAGGCATGTCTGGTTAAGGAAACCGGATGGCCTGAGGATAAAACTCCTCCTGAGTCTCTCTGTTTTGGCCATGTTGATGGTCGCGGAACCTTCTGCCTGATGGCAGAAGATAGAAAAGATCTGTTTCCTGGGTGAGATAGGTCTTTTGCAAAGCCTGATTGCCTGGTCCACCCTCCTGCTGGTGTAAATGTGTCTGCAGAGGAAGGGAGAGGTGGCGTGCAGCAAGCGCTCCGCTACTAGGATCACTCTCTGGAGGCTTTCTGGTCCTGGTACAGCTGCTCCCTTACCAGGGGAACATAATAAGCATAAGCTTTGCACAGATATAAGAGAACTCAATCCCAGTATTTTTACTAAAAAGTGAGTTGAAGTATTCAGATTGATGCATTTAGAATCGAAGATAATAGAACTGAAAAGAGTGATTATTGTGTTTCCCACTGTAAAGACATTTAGCTACAATACCTTATGAAATGCTGGTCACAACAATATTAACACGATTACATATTATAATATTAAGTATTATTATTAGTATACTTGACCAAAATTTAGGACTTTTGTGCAACTATATTGTATATTATATAATAGAGATATATATTTTTTAATATAATATATTTATATATAGCTGTATATAATATAGCTTTGCTAACTTTCTACCAATTTCCTGTTATTTTGCATTGTATATATTTATATATATATTATTTATTTTTTGTTATATATATATATATATATATATATATATATATATATATATATATATATATATGTATATATGTATGTATACATATATATACAGATAGATAGATAGATAGATAGATAGATAGATAGATAGATAGATAGACGTGTGTGTGTGTGTTACTTTGTATGTGTGCATGTATGTATGACTGTTTATTCAAAATTCTTCTTACAATGTTCCAGTGTTGCATTGAGAATTACATTTGTTTAATTTGAATCAAATTGTTTATTATATTTCCCTTCATTCCATGTAGCTACAACACCACAATTGTTTTTTATTTTTTATTTTTGAATGCACAACAAAATGCAAATACATTTTTGGAGACAACAATAAAGTCATTTTACATATTTCAAATATTTGGCTTTAACCATGTGAAGCGGTACTTGATTCTGTTTTGTCACCATATTGTAATAGCAAAAAACATAATTGCTGTTAATTTTGTCATAAATTGACATTGTACGCTTTAATTTTCATGCATCATTAATATTTAAAAAATGCTGTTTGTAATTGATTTCAGAGTGTATTGGAGCTGCATATTTAAGGACAATATTAGAACAATTTGTTGCAAATGTAATTCTGAATGCAGCATTCTGTATTTTTAGAGCATAAGGTTTTTATAATTAAGACAAATAAGCTGTTTTATCCAAGCAGTGCTGCACTGCATTATTAAAAAAAACATAAGTAATATTTTTATAAATGCAACAACACATTTAGGGTTTGGTGGACCACACAGTAATAAACTTTGTTGTAGCATTCTGAATTTTTTGACTTTCAGTGTGGATAAAGGTTTAAAAATACCCAGTTAAAGTTTTTTTTAATATACTGCACTGCATTATTACATAACCTTAAAAATGTATCTGTATTTACTGTTTATAGATGACACTACACATTTAAAAAGTGGAGGGAACTATAATAAATACATTATAAATTAAATTCTGATTGCAGCACTTTTGTCCTTCTCAGTGTATATGAAAGTTTTTAAAATGACAGAAATTCAGCTGTTATGTTATAAAAAAAAAAAAAAACATTAGTAAGGATTTTCATTTTTAATGCATGCAACTACACATTTAGGGTGTCGTGCACAATATAGTAATAAACTAACTTTGAACGTAGCATTCTGAACTTTGTGATGCTCAGTGTACATAAAGTTTTTAAAATTACAAGGATTAAGCTGTTATTTTCATGCAGTGTTGCACTGCATTATTGCAACATTTTAGAAAGGATTTTCACATTTTTAATTCGTGCAACTCAAAGATATAAACTGTTTTTGCACGCACACACCAGCACACACACTCAGAAACAGTGAACAAAGATTACAATAGGCTGATTTCCTCTGTGGTCAGGCCCACTAGCCACACCCCACTCTAGTGGCAGGTACAACACTGCTGAGCCTCCACGATAAGTGTGTGTGTGTGTGTGTGTGTGTGTGTGTGTGGGTAAGAGCAAGGCGGAGCAGTGGGGAGAGGATGGGGGTGGTCTCCCAAAGGCGAGAAGGGAAAATGCTGCTTCTGCAACATCCGCCTAATAATTTATTGTGACAGGTTGAACAAACTGAATTTATGTGCCAATCTGCTTGCGACATTGAGATGCCCTGTTTTAGAAGGCAAGAAAAAAAAACAGAGGGAACAAAAACGGGTGGTGACACAAGCGCAAGGTACGACAGAATAGCAGAAGCTGTGTGGGAGTCTTACTTCACACAGCAAGGGGCCACTTTTACTCTACACAAATAATTTAAAAATAACTATGTTTTCAGCAGCTTCTCAGTAATGAAACTACCTTTATCTTTAAAAGTGCTGTAGCCTTGAAAGTAGCTATTTTTTTAACAAATAAGGAAACACCAACGTGATTTCTCTAGTTTCCTGGCTGTGTCATGAAAACTGTCCGAGTAGAAAGACTTTGACTAAAATGCATTGGCGTGAATGGGGAAAGAACGAGGGATGATAAGAGTAAGAAAAAGACGAGTGCAGGTGGAAACAGATTGAGATGTGTGTTCAGTGAGGTGGTCTGAGGTGGCATAAGAACCGTGTTGACTGTCATGTGAAAACAGGCTGAGAGAAGCTTTCCAGTCCCAAATCCTATGTATTTTTAATGGGAAAAAACAAATAGGTTTCTATGGGAAATATGAACAACAGGAAAAAAGAGTGAAAAAGACAAGTGCGAGTCATGATGGTTACAGATATGTGAAAAGGACCACGAACCCTCAAATCCTCAAAACCCGTCAAATTTGGTGGCTTTGTGAAGAACGGCGGCCGCACAGTAAAGCATTGAAATTTGAGCTCGATGTTAGTCTATGGGGAAAAAACGGTCCGAAAAATGGGCAGAACTTGCGAACGAGTGCACATGTGTAAAAATGTGTATGTGGGCAATTTACACCGCTATAGACCACACGGTTTAGAATTGGAACAAAGTTTCTTGCACAAAATTTGTGGGAGGAGCAGCGGTAAGAAAAAGAATGCAGAATAAAATTCACAATATGTGATGCTCACTACAGTTACATACTTATTGACGCTACTAACTTTACTACTTTTTCAGTAGCTTATCAGTAGTGAAGCTACTTTTAAAATGCTTTGCTTTAAAAGTACACTGAAAACCCTGCTAAGTTGAATCAACTCAAAAGAACTGAGGAAATCTGTTGCCTCATTTAATTTCATTCAATTTATTTGAACCATTAAACAAACATAAATATTCAAGTACATTACACTAGGCTTATGTTGTTCTACTATTTCAAGTTCAGTGAACTACAATGTCCAAGTTAATTCAACCATTTAAAACTTATATTACACTATATTAAGCTTACTGACTTACAAACCTAATTTGAAGTTAACTTTTACTACACATCTAAAAATTAAGATACAACATATCTTATTATGCAACAAAAAGTAATTATTATAAGATAAAAAGTCAAAATTATGAATGAAACATTTTAAATAAAAAAAGGAAATTAAATTAATGACTCATAATTCTGACTATTTCTTTCATAGTTATGACTTTCTATCTCAATTTTGACTTTTTAACTCATAATTTTGACTTTTTGTTGCATAATTTCAACTTTTTACCTCATCATTTTAACTTTTTACCTCGTAATAATGATTTTTTGTTGCATAATTTCAACTTTTTACCTCATAATAATGACTTTCTGTTGAATAATTTCAACTTTTTACCTCATAATTTTGACTTTTTACCTCATAATCTTGACTTTTTACCTCATAATAATGACTTTTTGTTGCATAATTTCAACTTTTTATTTCATAATTTTGACTTTTTACCTCATAATCTTGACTTTTTACCACATAATAATGACTTTTTATCTCTTAATATTGACTTTTGTTGCATAATTTCAACTTTGCACCTCATAATCTTCTATAAGACCATCTACAACGTAACTGAGAAATCAACCAATGAGCAAAAACATTGGTTTTGGTCTGAACGCTTCAAGTGAAGTTAGTTATTTGTTAAGTTAACTTAATTGAACAAGTTTTGCTGTCTTTGGCATAAAATACATATGTGATTTTAGTTATGCTAACTTTATACGCAAATAAGTAAGTAATAAGTAATTATAACTTTTATTTTCAAGTAAAAATGTTAGAGTTAACAGTGTAAGTAATTACTCTTTTAACAAATAGCGATGTTAGATGGCAAAATCGTAACAAAACTGGCATAAGAAACAAAATGAAGAAGATTTGGGTGAACGAGTCCCAGTGAGTCTAACGTGTTTCTAGAATCTACCAGTTGTTTTTAAATTAGTTACTAAAAGTGCAGCAGAATAGAATAGTCATTTTAGCACTGACAGATGAGGCATCTGTTGTGAAGAGTAACGGAGTGGAGCTGATTGGACGAGATGCGATCGGCGCTTTGTGACATCACTCGTGTGAACGGAAAACACTACACACTGTGTTTCCAGCTTGATGGTTTAGTGTGAGAGGCTAATGGGTTTATATTTGTGTGTGAGTGTGTTGGTGTAGGGAACTCTTTGCACCTGTGTTTTTGTATTTTGTGTCATGTTGGGGTGGTGATCTCTCCCCGCTTCGTGCTCTCTCTCTCTCTCCTTTCTCAGACAGACAGCAGGTGTGTAGGGTTTTGGGGAGGTTTTGCTCCTATTCTGAAAGTCTGCTTCTGTCTTTTCATTGACAGGCCTTTCCGTTCCTAACCCACAACGTACAAATTCTCTTTCTTTTTCCCTTTCTCTCTTTCTCCTCTCTCTCTCTCTCTCTCTCTCACACACAATTACAAGCATGCAGCAAGTTAACAGATGCTCTCACAAAAAGAACATCAGCTGAGACAGTAGCACCACTCTCTTTTTGAACAATGCCATTTTATCTCTCTGTCTCTACTCATCCTTCTGCACAATTGTCTCTGTTCACTCATATAATCCTGACTGTTAGTCAACAAGAAGACTTTACCAAAGAACAATACCAGAAATGACTAATGATGAAACACAAGTGCTATTTTCGCAGTGCCTTTTTTGGCAACAGCTCTCGTCCTGTCTTTCTTGGCTAGTCAGCAAGCTAGGAGTGGCATCTGTTGATCCGGTGAGCAGATTAAGGGTGTTTTCACACTCAAGCCCCTTCTGCCCTTTAAACTAACTCGCATTGTTTAATCGGCATTTTTGGCTTAAATGTAAAAAAACTGCAAAAAAATCAGACTCCACTGCGACCTGAGACCTGCTTTAAAGGAGAACTTTGGTCAATTTCAACATTAAGCTCTGTTGTTTAGTGTCACCGAGTGCTGTCAGTGGCGACAAAAACAACAAAAATCGGTGCTGCCAGCACCCACTTATGCTCCTTCTAGTGTTCGCTCCCTGCCGACTGTAACGCTAAACCACTTTTTAAACGTGCTTTTAGGGCCTGTGTCCACTATATGCGGTCAAAACCTCACTCCCAGAGCACCTTTTCGGTGCTTTTCAAAGATACAGTACTTTTTAAAGAAACCAAACTCAGTCCTCTAGAAGTGGTCCAAAACGTGGACCAAAAGAAAAGGTACTCAGTTCTTTTTGTGTTCATATTGGGAGTTCACCAGAAAGGAAACTTATAGTGTTTTCACATAAAGTCCTCTTAAAAGAAACCAAACTCAGTCCTCTATAAGTGGTCCAAAACGTGGACCAACAGAAAGGGTACTCGGTTCTTTTGTGTTCATATTGTGAGTTCATTTGGAAGGGAACTTAGAGTGTTTTCACATATAGTCCTCTTTAAAGAAACCAAACTCAGTTTATCTTGTGTTTACTTTGTGTTTTACTTTTGAAAGGGGTGTGATCAGTGCCAAGCTAAGGGAGTCCTCTGTGTGTGTGTATGTGTGTGTGTATTTTTGGGATGGTGGGTGGGTAGATGGACGAGGGAGGGAAAAAAAGCCTGGTGAGGAGGGCAGGTGGGTACAAGGGGGGATGTGAGAGCTGGACCAGCTGTAAATTTAGTTCCTGGCTCTGGCCTCCACGTCTCTATATCAGCCACACAGGAAAAGAGTTATCCTCATGAGACACAGAAACACCAGCAAAACCTCACACACACACACATACACACACTGCAAAATATGGATCTGCTTCTGTGGCGAGTCTGCAGGGACCCCATTTACTGTACGCCACTAACACCTTGCCAATTTTAAACATATAAGTTTTAGAAATTGCGTGCACCCTCTCACAGCCACACTGCTGTTATATTTAGCTGGGCTAATGAAAATACACAAAAGTTTCTATAGTTTTCTGGCTGGTGTGTGTGTGTGTGTAAAAGTCACTCATCACATGCAGCAGATTCTAAAACATACAGTTGTTAAAGGTTCCAAAGATTAGCTTTCGGTTCCATCACAGTTTTATCCATTCAATTTACAACGATTCAGCGTCTGCCGATAACACAAAGTTTGCTGCGATACAATTTAGATTCATTTCAGAAGTAAGTCAGACCCTCCAGGATTTCGTGATGTTGCGATCACAACTATTAACGCAAATTCAGCCGATTCCCGCAAATTCATTACTACCGTGCAATTTTGACCAATTACCGCGACTTTTTCCCCAATATTAAGAGAATGAATGTCTTAATATTGTGAATATACACATTTCCATTTACATCATTTAGCAGACGCTCTTCTCCAGAGCCACTTCCATTTCCTTTCAGGGACAGTCTCTCCGAGAGCAACTTGAGGTTAAGGGTCATGCTCAGGGTCCCAAAGATGGCAGTGCTGGAGGTAGGATTTGAACCCTCAACCTTTGTTCCACTTTGGTCCACTAGACTAGCACCACCAAGAAAGCAGTCGGTAGCGTAACGGTTAGGGCGTTCATCCCGTGATCGGAAGGGTCGCTGGTTCAAATCTCCCAGGACCGGTAAATTACCACCGAGGCGCTCGTGAGCAAGGCACTGTCCCCAAGCACTGCTCCCCGGGTGCTGCCCTTGTTAGCTGCCCACTGCTCCCTCACGGATGGGTCAAATGCAGAGGTCAGATTTGGTTGTGGTGCACTGTGTGCTGTGGTGTGTTCACAATAACAAATAAGGGTGGGTATTGGCAAAGACCTCAGGTCACGATACATGGGTCACGATTTGATTATATCACGATATATTGCGATACTACACATACTGTGATATTTTGCAGTATTCTACAGTTGACTGAAAATGTAAAAACAGAGCTAAAATGCAAGTTGCTGGGTACGATCTGGGTGGTCGTATTCAGCCAAAACAACAACTCAGAACCGAATTTTAACTTTATTGTCTTTGCATTTTAACACACTGAACTAGTGGACACGAAAGTGTTAAGATAAAGTGCATCAGATTGAAAGTAAGAAGTTTAAGAGCCCAGTCAGTTATCTGAGGCTGCTTGTGGTGCATGATTCTCCCCCTCGGAAATATCGATTTTTGGAGCTAGAAATAGATATAGTATATTGTGAAAGGAAGTATCGTGATATATTGATGTATTGATTTTTTTGCACAGCCCTTCAGCCTTCCACAACACCTTTTTGCTTCCTAAGATCCAGACTTGCTTGTGCTTTATCAAGAACCATTTTTGCTTAAGAACGGTTTGTGAATGAGGCTCAATGATAGTAAGACGCAACTGTATGTGTGTGTAAATGTGTGTGTTTGTAGTCCTTGTTGTATGGTTTATGGAGCCACTTTCATATCTGATCAAAATCAGATTTGTGACCCTCCACGGCAAAACCAGTCGCTTGTCGCAACGGAGGTTTCCGAGAAAAACCACCGTTTATGTTGCGTGGGGTAAGATTTTGGATTTTTAGTTTTTAGTGTTTTGAAACAGTGGAAGGTCTATACTGTACTGTTGTGAATAAATTTGGCTGAAAAACTTACCCTTTCCATCCTAAAAACATGACTTTCTTGAGGTGAGGAATTCAATTCCAGCAGAATGTTGAAAGTTTCTGTTTTGACCGCTCTACTTCAATATTTACGCTAAATCCACTGGTTGACTAGCGTGAAGATATTTCTCCGGAATCCGTCTTCGTCTCCCGAGTTCAGTTAACCTAACGCAGGTAGGCTATCCGTGTGGCTGTGAATGCAGCGTGGGCTACCGTAAATGCAAACGTAGCCGCGACCGCACCAAGTGTGCGTGAGTGCTACGTCGATAGTCAACTTCAAAGGCAGATTTCTCCGTTTCTCACTTGGCGTGACAGGAGAAACCCGACTCCTTTGAATGTTGATATCTCAGTCATATGTCGTCCCATTCATTCCATAGAGGTATCGTTTTGAAGCTGATTTATGCCCTTTCATGAAAACATAATAACTCAATTTTGAAAAATTTGCGACAAGCGACTGGTTTTGCCGTGGAGATTCACATTTATTAAGATTAATTAACTGATTAAACTGGTGTAAATCTTAACACACAAGCTCTACAGTTATATATTTCAGTTTGATGGAGATTTTTCATACAGTTTGAAATGTATAAAGTTTGATAAATGTTTTTATTCTGTCCACAAAAAGGGGGAAAATGAAAGGATTTTGTGTGTGTTGGAGTAAATGTGTGCATTTGCACGTGACCCGTGCTCTAGTGTCCAGTGTGTGTGGAGAAAGCCGGGTTAGTCCTTGATGACAGGAGCTAAAACCGAGCCTGAGGGAATACAGTTGGAATAATTTGCATGTTCTTTAATGTGGAGGCTGATAGAGCGTTTATTGGTCACTAGTGCCTGTGTTTAAAGGAGCTTCCCATTCAAACCAGCTCTCTCTCATCTTACTACCATCTCCAGCTCCATTTGAATACTACTGTGGACACACCACTATCTCTCTCCGTGTGTGTGTGTGTGCGTGCGTGTGTGTGTAAATGTGTGTAGGTGTGCAGTGCTGGGAAGTGCTTCCAACTTAAACCTAAAAAACAGCATGTTTTGTTCAGTGGTGATTTCCACGACTAGATGTTTGATAATACAGTTACTCCCCAACACTAGTTGAATATTATTTACGTCTAGCCATGACGAGGGACAACGCAAGTAGCTCTCTGTGCACGCAACTGTGTGTGTTTTGCTGTGTATGTGTGTGTGTGTGTGTGTGCGTATGTGTGCATGTAACTGAACCCGTACACACATCCATTGATGAAGAGAAAGCTCAGTAATTCTTGTTGTATTGTTGTGGGGGTTTAGCGTAACATCTTCAGAGTCTCAGTGACGATGTGTAAGTGGGTTTTAAGAACAAATTTCTTCCTAATCCCCTCTTACGCATTTTTCACAAAGATTCTGCATTCACCGACATTTGCTTACCTGGAATTTGTTTTTAGCTAAGAACAGAATCTCACTCAAGACCAGTTGTACACACATGTGAGTGATAATTGTTTGTTGAAAATAATGGCTTGTGGCAGTTTTGTTAATTGTACAGTTGATAAAATGGTAGTATTTTAATGTAATGTATTGGTGAGCTTTAAAATTAATAAATAATTAATTAAATAATGTATTTTATTCATCTTTAAATATTAATAGAAAATTATCTGTTGATATTTATAATAATTATTAACTACTATTAACTCTTTATTTTTATTAATTTATATGTATTTATATATCTTTTCATGGTACAATCAGCAATCATGTGGATTAGGTCCTGCCTGGTTCAGTGTTTGATTATGACAGAGGATTAACGTCCAGTTGAGTAAACACCAATAGAAACATGAGGAAAAGAGGTAAAAATAATGCAGTGCACATTCAAGTTCTATGTGGAGTTGAATTTGTACTAAGTGTGTCGTAGAATAAGAAACGCTGTGGGTTTCTGCAGTTTGTAAATGCTTCATTTTAAGGGGTTGGTAGAGTCTGTTTGTTGTTGTTTATCTCTGTTTTTAAATGAATGAAATGTTACTGTCTACAGGTTTGGATTAAACACTGCATTTTGAAGTATCAACAACGTCATTTCGCTCCTTTTGGTGTTTACTCAATGTGGAAGTGAATTAGACGTTAATCCTCTGTACGTTTATTTATTATAGGCGACTGTCGTCAAGTGCGTGCTCCTGCGACGGGGCTGCTTTTCCCGCCAGCCGTGCGGATTTCAACACGACCACTGTCTGTGCGTCTCTTTGACCTTTTCCTCGACCCGACTTTTTGCACATCACCCTACAGTCTCATGACCTTTTATGGGACATTGCGGGGCGTTTCCCTATGCTAATGCAGAAAAACTGGCATGGGATTCATGACATGTTCTTAAGCAGCATAATTGTTGGCACCTGTGTTGTTAAGAGTGATGAATCCCAGTGCGTGGGGACGGTACCTTGCTCATGAGTACCTCAGTGGTAACTTTACCGGGCCTGGATTCAAACCTGCAACCTTCTGATAACAGGGCGAACACTCTACTGTTACGCCACCGACTGCCCCGGATGCAAGTTGCTGCGTAGTGGGCAGCACAGTGGTTAGTGCTGCCGGCTCACAGCGAGAAGGTCCTGGGTCCAATCTCCGGGGCCTTTCTGTGTGGAGTTTGCGTGCTCTCCCCTTATTTGCATGGCTTTTCTCCGGGTACTCCGGTTTCTCCCACAGTCCAAAGGCATGCAGTATGGGTTAATTGGTGACTCTAAATTGGCCCCGTAAGATGTGAATGTGTGTGTGGCTGTGTGAGTGTGTGTTGACACCCTCCCAGGGTTGGTCCCCGTCTTACGCCCGTAAAATTCCCGGGATAGGCTCCGGTCCCCCCGCGACCCCAGTTGGGATGAAGCGCTTCGGATCATGAATGAATGAATGAAGGAAGTTGCTGTATAATTACATATCTCAGTTTGATGGAAGTTTGTCTTTCAATTCAAATGTTTAACGTTCCTTTGTCCTTTCCACAGATATTATTGTGTATGTTTGAGAGAGGCTGATAGTGTTATTGCTCACTAGAGTTTAAACCAGTCAGAGCAGCTCTCCTGCTGAACCTGTCCACCTTATCAGCTCTCTTTCATCTCACTGCATTTGAATACTACAGACACACCACTATCTCTCTCCACGTGTGTGTAAGTGTGTGTGTAAGTGTACAGTGTTGGGGAGTAGCTAACTACAAATATCGACGTTAACATAATAATACAATAATAAATAAAACAATACTAACCCGTGTGAATTTTGTTAATAAAACGATGCAAAAAGTATTCACATTTTTCTTGCTAAACATAAATACGCGATTATTAACGTTTGAGGTCTAGTTTAGGGGGGTTTTAGCCCTAAATTTAGCCCTTTATCCCACAGCTTGTGTATGAAGCATCACTGGACTGGTCATCAGATAGTCGCCGGTTTCGAATCCCAGACCGGTAAAGGTACCACTGAGGTACTCATGAGCAAGGTACCGTCCACAAGCACTGCTCCCCGAGCACTCGCTGCCCTTGTTGGCTCGTTCACAGATGGGTCAAATGCAGAGGTCACATTTGGTTGTGGTGTGTTGTGGTGTGTTCACAATGACAAATACTCACTGACTTTCACTTTAGTAAAACAGCAGCTTGTAGTGGAGCTTAGATACTTATACTCACAAGTAGCTTTAAAAGTTACTGTTTAAAAGTAGCTTTCCCAGTGCTGTGTGTGTGTGTGTGTGTGTGTGTGTGTGGTAGCTTCACCCGTAACAGACTGTTCACTTGAACGACAGCCAACTACATTCTGAAACTACGAATGAAAGCTATTCATATTCATCCTGCGAATACTGAAATTGAGAAAACAACACAAACCTCCACAGACTTTCAAAAAAACACACTTTATTCACATGGCAGTTACAAAAAACAACAACAAAACGGTATCAAAAATTGTGTAGAAAAAGTATAAAAAGTGTTCATATTCAAAGCTAATACAAAAGAAGGCAGCAAATAACAAAAACGTTACTGCTAAAAGGATTTTTTTCCATTGACCAAACCGGCCTCGGTATCAAAAGTACACAGTAATGTCAAATAAAAAACAAGCCGACCAGTTATAAAAAGCAATCATTTCAGTGTTTTTGTTTGAAACTAGCAACACCATTGACACTCGTGATTATTATTATAATTATTATAAAATAAAAAACAGTGTTTATAAAATTAGGCATAAAGAAATGTCACATCAGATCAAAAGCGTTTTTCCTGTCACTTAGGCCTTTGACTTGAAAATATGCTCGGTAAACTTTAATCTTCTCTAGCTTGGTAATACAAATGATCACAGAAGCAACACTTTGTTTGTTCAATTGAAATCTTTTGTAGCTTTTGACATAGTGCTAACGGGTCGCCGGTTCTGGCCCGGGGGGCTGGAGTTCTGGGTTTCCTCTTGTGAAATGGGTAACACTATTGAAATGCTGGTTTATAGTCGTGAGTTTTATTTCGGAACTTGGCAACGTGAAAAACGCGAGGTTTGGTGAGGAAATACGTCGACATAAAAAAAGCCTTTTTAAGGCACGCTCGTGAGTCTGAGGCAGCAATTGTTGGGCTACAAGGAGTTAAACGGTGATAATTAGGGGTGTAATGATACGTCGGTTTGCACTGATACATCGATTCAACGATCAACAAGAAAATATTTAGCCTCATTCATCAATATGTTCTTAAAGTTGTTCTTACAAAAGTTCCAGCATTGAAATATTATAAGATTATACAAATATAGAATAGTAGAAAACAAAAATACGGTAAAATTATGGTTTTGCAAAAACAGTGCTAAATTTTAACTGTTTGTAGATTCTGTTCTTTGACGTTTAAGTAGGAAAACATTGGTGAAAACTGTGTAAGTGGATTTTAGGAACGGTTGGTGAATGAGGTTCATCATATGTAATGTAACATCACTTCATACTGAACAGGATTAGAGCTGTGCGATATCACCAAAATCTCATATCCCAATAACAATATATATATATACATACAGAACATATACAGTACTGTGCAAAAGTTTAGGCAGGTGTGAAAAAATGCTGTAAACAAAGAATGCTTTCAGAAATATAAATAATGATTGTTTATTTTTATCAATTTACAAAATGCAAAGTGAGCGAACAAAAGAAAAATCTAAATCAAATCAATATTTGGTGTTACTACCCTTTGCCTTTAAACCAGCATCAATTCTTCTAGGTACACTTGCACAAAGTCAGGGATTTTGTAGGATTATAGTCATTATATTATTTTGTAGGATTATAGGATTATAGATCTGTGGTTAGTTCGCCAAGATGTTTGGAACAACCTACCAGCCGAGTTCCTTCAAAAACTGTGTGCAAGTGTAGCTAGAAGAACTGATGCTGTTTTGAAGGCAAAGGGTGGTCACACCAAATTTCTCTTTTGTTCATTCACTGCATTTTGTTGACTGATGAAAATAAATGATTAACACTTCCATTTTTGAAAGCATTCTCTGTTTACAGCATTTTTTCACACCTGCCTAAAACTTTTGCACAGTACTGTACATATAAATTACAATATAGTACATTTTCGGTAAATTTAGTGGAGCTTTCACAAGCGAAATCTTGTGTCCTTTCGCACTCACATCCACATGTTCTCATGTTCCACCTTCCGCCAAAGGTGCCATAATTCGCCTATATTTTTACGCGATTTTACAGTAAAACTTTTTTCTTACAGTTTTTTTGATTAAAAACACTGGTTTTTGTGGTGCACTAATATATCGCCGCTTTTTACCCCGTTGAAAACACCACTTTTTACCGTGCACCTTTGGCGTTCCATAGATCTCCGCCCGAGGGCGTGGAGTGTTTCGAGTGCATGTGTAGGCAGAGTTGAGTGCACACAGACACCAGATTTTGCTTGTGAAAGTTCCACTGCACGCTCTGAATTAAGGCACAAATATAGTATTCTCGGTGTCTCCATCCACGTGGTGCTGTGGTGGCTGCTGCAAACGTCATCCAAACCATCAACACACATTGCTGTAAACTGTAGATTTTTCGAAATTTCATCGTATCGCACAGCCCTGAGCAGGAGGTCTGTATTTATCAGAGAAAATAGTTTTTCATTTAAATGTATTTTCAAACTCGGGATTAAAAAATGTGAAATGATATTTTAGTTGCTATTTTTGACATAAATTGAAGTGATGTTAAATCAGCATTTGATATTGATCTCTGGAATCAAAATCATATGCAGACTTGATATCGGATCGTCGAATATATATAATATTGTATCGTGCAGAAACGCGTGATTTACACCCCTAGTGATAATGCTTGGAGGATACACACTCCTGTTAACACACACACTCAGTGATCTGGAAGGATTTTTTTGTCGGGGGGAACATGAATACTGGGGTCCAACACTGGCACTTGCACCCGCTTTAGTTAATTCTTCTTAATACAAAACAATAAATTATTACAAATTGTTCTTTATATTAAAATTCCATAACAATTAGATTAGATCCTCATAGACAGTTCATTTCCCCCATATATATAAAATATAAAATATATAATACAATATTATAAAAATGACAATTTTTTTAAAGTCAAAAAGTGAAAAAAAAAGTTTTTAAAAAAAGTTAAAGAAACAATGGATTTCTTTGGTTGGTCGATGTCCAACGAATAAGGGCACGACGTCGTGCCTCTCCCAAATGGTGTACCACAATGACACAAACCCCACCTCAGGAGCGGCCATAGAGTGTTTTCTCTTTTTCCTCTTCTCTCTCATTTTTACTCCTTCCCTCTCTCTCCCTTCCTTCTACATGACCAGCGTACGGGGGCAGAAGCTGTTGAGGTATTTGTGCGCCGTTTCGGAGGGAAGAAGCTGCTCCTCGCTTTTCCCGCAAAGCACCTGCTCCCACGAGCTGAGCGGCTGGACCGAGAGGAACAGAAAGACAGAAAGAAGGGAAGATGGAGAGAAGTGGTGGAGAGATAAAGAGAGGTATAAGGTGAGTGTACCGTGTTATTTTTTTTTATGATTTTACGAGCCAACGCAACACCTGGACTCATCGTCTAAAGCAAACAGTTCAGGCCGAAATGCCTTTACATTTAAACTGACCGCAGCGCTGTAGACTTCAACAATCATTAACCCTCGGCTCTTAAACGGCAAAGACGCTTCAAATGAAACTATTTGCAAAGAGGAAAACTGGTCGCAAGGGTTATTTTATGCATGCACACAGGCATTTATTTATGCATGCACGCTTACATCCTTGTGTATACACATGCTTATATAAATGCATGTTACACGGATTTATGCTTGCAAACATTTTTTGCAACATCCACAGGTATATGCATGCATAAATCTATGCAACATGAATTTATGTAGGTATGTTTGCATTTATATATATATATATAATATATATATATATATATATATATATATATAAATACATGTTGCATAGGTTTATAGATTATTAAGTAAAAGCGTTAATGCTATTTGCACATGCTCATATGGAGCGCCAGAGGTGCCACAAGTCGTCCAGACTTTTATGCGACTAACGATAAAACATCCGTTGTTTTACATGGCTTTGTTTTATTTATTTGTGACTATTATTTGACACAGTCAATAATATTTATTATAAAAGATGGAAATTTGCTGTTGACGTGTCATATTATAACGTCTAATTTTTCATTTGTAACTGCAGCGCACTGCAAATTATTAGTATTGCACCTGTCGTCTGCCATGACTGCATTCTGTATTAACAAGAATGTAGAAATTGGGCTTGTATACGATACCACTTTTGTATGTCTGATGCAAT
Organism: Distichodus sexfasciatus; assembly: GCA_032718565.1. Lineage (NCBI taxonomy): Eukaryota > Metazoa > Chordata > Actinopteri > Characiformes > Distichodontidae > Distichodus > Distichodus sexfasciatus. Next base: position 2,278,723 of record JAVGVS010000062.1, on the reverse strand, counting down.
ACCAATATTCAAAGACATTTGGGTATTGCCGATCTGATACAAATATGACACAGTCTCTGAGAGCCTTTTTTAAAAGAGAAACTAAAACAATGTAATAATTACACACGCATATGTATATGCTAAATTATATATTATTAAAATAACATCTTAAAAATTATTCGTTTAAACACAGTTGTGTAATTTAGTGATGCTCCCCTAATCCTGTGGCGCTAAAACCATCAGGAACACAGAGATTGTGAGTGAGAGCTGGTGTTGTTAAGGAAATTAAACAGTATAATGGTGTGATTTTGGCTTGTAGTGTGTTGTGTTGCTTGTTCTGCTCGTTATCATATCAATATGTAGGAATTAGTGTGAATGTTGATCAATAAACCAGCTTTACCACAGTCACACCTCCCATGCAGAACCAATTGTACAGATTGGCCCAATGCCACCGATACCCGGTCCAGCTATTTGAGTTGTTATCGGACCGATATCAGATCCCAGTATCAGATCAGAAATCTAATATCAAAATTTGTCAACATTACATCAAAAATCAATTTTTTTTCACCTTTACAAACTAAACAGCAAAAATGAATAACTTTTTTAACAATATTGTCATTTTTTGTGATGAACTAATAGTTTGTTCCATCGTTATCTCACAGCTCTTTTATTATGACCGACCGATGGACGATGCTTGCTAAATGAACATTTCAGTAATGTGAACACATTAGGCCGGTTTCTTGCTCATGGATTAAGCCTAGTCCTGGACTAAGTTGTAGTAACAAATGGAGATTTACCATTCAAACTCAAAGTTAGTCTAGGACTTGGCTTAATCGTTGGAACTTGGAAATTAGCCCGTTAAGTGCAGTAGCAAGTAAGTGAATAGCAGGAGCGGCCAACACTGACTTGACATCTTCACATTAGTAAACCTGCTTCAGGGTGTGACAGAAATCACTGTTGTCTCATTAAAAAAACAATGTGACCGGTTAGTCAACGACCTAAAATACACTTTGATTGCAGCTTTAGTTCATGAGCAGGTGGATGGACGCATGTAGAGTAACAGGGATGCACCGATCTGGTACGTATATGGGACATCGGTCTAATAATCAAACAGCTGGACTTGGTATTTGTAACACTGTGGGCTGATCTATGGGAGCGAAGCCATAAGCTTGAAGTAACTCCTAAAAGCAAATTACCTGCAGCTGGGTGTTGAGGGTCCTGCGGGGCAGCTGGGGGGGTTTGTGCCCGTCCTCGCCCTTCTCTGACCCCGGCAGCATCAGCACCGAGCTGGTCAACAGATCCTGCAGAGAACCAAACCCCAGGACAAATATTATACCGAAAGCCTGCTTAAGCCTGGCGATCGATCATAAGACTCAAGAATTGAGATTCGCAAACGTGGTTATTTTAGAAATTAGAAATGAACAACATGTTAAGTAAAAAAAAAAATATTGCACACAGAAAGGTTTACCCTTTAGAATCAAATAATGAAAAAAATTACGTTTTTATAAAATATTAACATTTTGAAATTGCAGTCGTTTCACGAGATCTCGCGTTAAAATGTCTCATGAAATGAACAGTGTTATTTTTGTGCGAAAATTCTAAGCGGGCAGTGGAACTTTCACAAGCAAAATTCCGGCGTCTACACACACTCAGCTCTGACTCAATGTTACTGTGTTACAAATTTAGCAAAAAGCGGCCAATCACAGACTTGGAGAAAGCTGATTGGCTGATCTGGTCTCCAATCAGGTGTCTAAAATGGTTCCAAGTTGATATAGCAACACACGTTTCCAGTACGACAGCAAAAGCAGCAACTCTGCGATTTGGAGATGTTGTGTGTGATGTGTTCAGCAGTATCCTAGTCTAATTGTATCTGTTAATGTTCCTAAATCTGTTGATGCTGCAGGGATTACGCCTCTAACATGTTTTAATGAAGACGTTGATTTTATAATGTACAACCTGATGCTTTAATGAGATGATTTACACTGCAGTTACAAGTTAGAAGCTGATGCACAGTAATGGTGTAAAGAGATGCAGGAGGACTCAGACAAGAGAGAGTCCAGTCACTTCATGCACTAGATACACTGCACTTGCACTCGCCTTCTAAAAGGTGACTTACAGGCATGTCGTGAGCAGGGCCGCTGGAGGGGAAGAGCTGGGTGTGGAGATTTTGCCCCTCCCACTGCAGGCACGAGGACTCCGCCTACAAACAACCGCACAAGCATGTCATTTAATTGTCTTAATTACCAAATATAATTATCACCAGGCACAAAGGTAAGTACATTCCAGTATTCTATTGATAGTTTTTCTCCACTTGACTGGACTTCAAGCTGTGTTTAACACTGACAAAAAAGCTCAAATGTCAACCATTTTCAAACTTTACTGTTGCTTCACGGTACCTTGCTCATGAGTACCTCAGTGGTACCTTTACCGGCCTGGAACTTGAACCGGCGACCTTTAGATCACACGGCCAGCTCCCTAACTGTTACACTACCAACTACCCCATGTAGTAGTAACAACAACATAGTTTAAGCTTCGTTTGATGATGACAGTAGTGCAGTAAAAGGTATTTATCAGAATATTGAACACAGCTCTAATAGTAACAACACAGTTTGAGCTGCGTTCAGTGTTTGCAGTAATACAGTAAATTATGTTAATCTTTAAATGACAGTAAATTTTATTCCAAATGCAAATTTTATGCAACAATGAATTTAGAAAATGTAGTGTAAAGTGTGTAAATATGAATATTAATTTATTAGTATGAGAATGAGAAAGCTCACCTCTTGTTTGATCTTCTTGAGTGGGGGCTGCTCCAGCTGTTCCACCCCCACGCTCACCTCACACTCCTCAGGCTCCTGCTTAATGCCTCCAACTACCGCCTCCACCGGGGGACTGGGAGCCTGGACACACACACACACACACACACACACATTAGCACCCTCAGACACACGTGCATGTGCAATCATTTACAAATATACTGAAATTTCATAAGTAATACAGAGGCCAGAAGTTATATTTATATGAAAAAGAATCACGATTTGAATTGTGATTCGTGAGTTGTGATTCTTTCTCTGTTGATTCAAAACTGATTCATGCATTCCAAAAAAGTCCTAGTCAGGAAACAAATTCGTCTCTGTATTGAATCATGAATCGATTTCAAAATGAATCATGAGCTCAAGAATCAGAATCAAATTGGACTGAATCATGTTTCTTTCTCTGTTGATTCAAAAATGATTCATCCATTAAATTTTTTTTTTATTCATAACCTTAATCCTAATCCGAAAACAAATTCATCTATGTATTGAATCATGTATCATGTATCATTTATGAATTGTGAATGGATTTTGAATCCAATTGTGAGCCCAAGAATTGGAATCAAATCGAGTGGTGAGATTTCTGAATCGCCCACCCCATGTAATATAGTCCTGAGCTCCAAAATCACATCATTACGGTAAATGGTTTGGAGGTCAGCCGTCAGACCACTGGACCATTGTTGTTATACATGCTTCATATACACACACACAGCCCCTGTGAAAGACTCACCCTTTTGAGCTGTCCGTATTTGGGCTCCTGTAGGGTGAGTGCTGTTTTAAAGGGGGTGGGAGTACGAGGAGAACACTCCATTATAGAGCGCCTCAGTGTTGGGGTCCTGTACCTGTACAATCACCACACAAACACACTTAAAAATGGGCTACAATACATGTAAACAGGCCCTAACTTTCATTAACAAAAAGTATGATAAAACAGTGCATCGTCCACCCTCCTTGTCCATGACTAATAAGAGACATTTTAAGCAATATAAAAACACACCTTTAATAACGTTCATATTTAAAACTAGACTGAAACTCTGACAGAAATGACTAAAATGGGACTAAAGTTGGTACTGTAACGGTTATGGCCTTGTGACTGGATGGTCACAAGGTTCAAGAACGAGACATGACCGAGACCAGAGTGTGCCGAAACCGAGACAAGACCGAGACTGGGGCAAAATTATTTGATAACAAACAAATCATTTTTCAACATTATTGTTGGCCTATTGATTACTCTCTTAAATTACAAAATGGAAAAAATATTTTCTGATCAATTAAAAATTAAGAAATGCTTAAGGTTTGTGTAATTGTGAACCAATTTGGACTCATTTCTGGTCTGTAAAATGAGCTGCTTTTGGTCTTTCTGGAAGAGAACTACGTTTTTGTGCATGATGACATTCTGTATGAGAGTTGCGAGCACTAACGAGTGTTTACATTGCAAATAATGAAATTAACGCCTTTGTACGCAATTGCATCAGTTTTTTTGCACCGAATTACTCAGAAATAATTTCAGGGAATGAATACAATGTCCGGTAAGTTCAGAGTGTCAAAGACTCTGCGTCAGTCTCAAAGAGTTTTAATAGTAATATTCTCAGAGTTGTGGTCTATGCTGGTCACCAAATAAAATCCCAAGTCTAAGACAAGACAGAGACTTTCCAAAACTGGTCTCGAGACTGGACTCAAGTACTACACTACTGTCACAGACTCATGAAAGTAGCGTATTTCACCCAAAAAGCAGGATTAACAGAACACAACTTACATTTCATTCTCTTTTTGGGCTCGGAGGGCGAGGTCGTGCTGCAAGGGCTTCTGGGAGCAGACGGACGAGGGCGAGCCGTCAGCATCGGAGCTCACCGAAGCGTTTAAAAACTAGAAGAAAAAGCAATAAAGAGAAAAGAAGCGAGGGTCAGAAACACAACAGCCACAAACACAGTGCAGAAAAATGCAGCTGGCTTTTAGAAAGTTTTTAAAAAGAAGATCTGAGAAAAGAGGCTTTCTGATTTCCCCGTTTCTAGTAGAAATGTGAAACTTTAATCTCATCTCTGTTCACTATTAAGCCTTATTTCATGCGTACTACACAGAACCAGGGGCGAACGGCAAAGAGAAAATGTGTTCATTTCAACTCTCGACGGCTACGGTCACACTGTCAGATGTTCATCTGAAATCAAATAACGTAATTAAAGAGTCTAAAGATTGAATAAAATGCAACTATTTTTATCGACTTGAACTACAAAGGATAGAAATTACTTTGATTTTCCTGATCTTTTTTTATTCCCATTTGTAATCTGATACACGTCTGATTTTTTGTATCTCTCGTCCACTCGTTTTTCACATTAAAACTAAAACCCCAAAACAAGCGTTCACTTCAATATGAGTTTTCAACACCAAAAAGAGAAAAACGAATAACAAGTCTTTTTCCGCTTTTTGCTTTTTTTGTCCTCAAAAATTAAATTTTATTATATTTCGCTGCTATGCTTGGACCCCTCGAATCACCACTTGTGGCTATTTTTATATTTTTTTTGGTTGGCCGTTACATGTGGTCAGTCAAAAAATATAAACATATACTGCTCATTTTTACTGCTCATAAGAACGGACAACTTTACAGCAGTTGTTTGATTGTAAGATTTTTCAGACCTTCCAGGATTTCGTGATGTTATAATCGCAACTATTAACTCAAATTCAGCCAATTCCTGGGAATACATTACTACCATGTCCAACGACCAATGACCTCAACTTTTCCGCGATTTTTTGACCAATCATCGTCGTTTCCCACAATACATTGAGCCGTACGTCAGCAAAGTCACTTCCTTGTTACGTTTAGAAGAGGCAGAAAACGTGTGATTAAAACGCCTCACATTTACCTTCAAAAATAAGTAAATGATTAATGGTTAATAAAAATAACAGTGCTTTTGTTCCTTCATTTTTATTTCATTGTTAAAGAATCATTGTAAAGGGGGGAAATCACAACTTTATCCGCAACTTTACTGCAACAAAACAACTTTCATCGCAATTTTTTAGAAAAGCTGCCACAAAATCAGGCATTTTAAGACGCAATAATCTCAAAAGAGGCCCGTGAAATCCTGGATGAACTGATTAATTAGATGTAATAGATTCATAATTGATTTATTGAAGACTTTAAAAACATAATCAATTCTGAGAGTTAAAACCAAAATAAATATAATAAAATAAAATAAAATATCTACAGTCGTGTGAAAAAGTTAAATAAAACTAAAAACTGAATATTTCACCAAAAGTTTCCTCAGTAGAAACTGGCATCTTAGTTAATTTAAATAAATAACTGAATTTGTTTCTTGTTTTTGCACAGGAGGTGTAGTTATAATACAGTTATCTATAGATATAACTTGAGAAAATATTTAGTATTAATATGTTGGTATTTCTTCACTTTTTCATGACAAACAATTTTTAAATAAACTGTAATAAAACCCAGCAGCTTGTGTAAAGCAGCAATTATTTATTTTGTCATGGTTTTCCGTCAGCGACTCAAACAGCAGCGATGAACTTGTGCAGTGTGAACGCAGCTTTACTTCAGAACGTCGCTGCATGGACACTTTTACATTCACTTTCATTTGCGGATTGTAACGCTCCCACTTCTACTTCTACATGAAGGATGCAGTGTGCAAAATGAAGAAGTGATTGCAGTTTTGGTGAAAAAGGGCACAGACCGAAAAGCAAACATTTTGCTGATGAAGTGTAATAACTGCTAAAGATTGCACAGCACGATACGCACGTCAAAGTTCAACATGAAGCAAAAAGGTTTTACTTGTGAGATGAAAAATTGAGAATGTTATAAATGATATGCATGATATAAATTTGCAACAAAGTGATTTTTATAAACGTGTGGCTACGATAGCTGTGAAATGGCAATGTTTTAATAGTAACGATAGGGTAGCACGATATTGGAAAAAAATGACATTGCAATATTTTTTTTTTACTGCAATATTTTTGAAAAATACACTTTTTAACCAAAAGACTTGAATTAGCTGTAGTTAGAAAGAATGAATCCTTCTAGAATGATAGTTGTGATGTGTCTATTGCACAAGTGCACATTGCGATATTGATTCTGAAGCGATATATTGTGCAGCCCTAATTAACGATATGTGACCATTTTAGAGTAATTATCTTTTTGGTGCTAATACAAGTTACAAAGCAGGTTCCAGGTTCAAACATGTAACACTATAACAATTACTTTGTGGCAAATTTTTGGAAACTAGTCGTCATTTTGACTCTTTTGTGTAAATGTGGCTGATTAAGGGCCTGTATCCACCAAACGTTTTTTTCGGTGGACCAAGCGGTCAAAACCTCACTTCCAGAGCGCTTTCTCGGCACTTTGTCAGCGTTTGCTGTTGCTAAGTTACGTAAAAGCGTCATCGGGCACTTCCACGTTTCTTCCTATTTCACGTAAATGTTGTAACGTGTTTCTTTGTGATAGCAGACTTTGAACTTACAGGACGTTATATTCATTACCGTGTATGTGAAATTATTTCTAAGTAATTCCGTGCACACAAACTGAAGTAATTCCGTAAAAACGCATTAATTACATTATTCACAATGTAAACACGTGTTAACGCTCGCAACTCCAATACGGAACGCCGTCATGCGCAAAAATGTAGTTATCTTCCAGAAAGGCCAAAAGACGTGGATTTGTTGGCCCTCAGCCTGACTTGCTTTACATAAGATAATTGAGGGCCACTGAACTAGATACTGACACGTCTTGGAGACGTAGAGATTGGGTGCATGAGATAAACCGTGCAAGAAAACATCTGAGAGTATACCACCGATTAATAAGTCCCGCCCCTTCCTCGATTTTGATTGGCTAGCAAGAGAGAAGTGACATTGACGAGTGCAGTTCTGTTCTAATTGTTGCATGGATTTCATCCTGAAGCGCTCTGAGTCGTCTCTACCGGCGTCTAGCGCTCTGAACGCGGAAGCTCATTGGATTTGTATTAAAAATAGGCGGCGCAAAAACTGTGTTTGGTGGACGCAGGCCCTTATTCCGAAGTGACTGACATGCAGGAACTCATTCATTCATTCACTCACCAATTCATAATCATGCAGCTAGTCTAATGAGGGACCAACAGGCAGATTGTAAAAATTCTACTGATTAATAGGTGGGTGAACCTCAAGTGTCATCACGATACGATATTCTACCGATTCAATGGACAACGATTCGACGTCTGCCGGTATCACAAAGTCTGCAACGATACGATTTACATTCGATTCAGTGATCGATATGGGGCAATATCACATGCTGATTTGACACCATCACTTTTAACAAAAATAACAGCAACTAAAATATTGTTTGGCATTTTTATCAAACTGACTTCAACTTCTTTGGGCCTCATTCACATATATTTTTACCATTTTCTTAAGAATTGGTTCTTAAGAAAGTTAAGACAACTGTAGAATTCGATAAAACTCAGCAAAACTAACATTTTGCACAAACAGTTCTCCTTACTGTTTATAGATTATGTTCTTACAGACTTTTTGAGATCATTGTGGCCTAAAATGCCTGATTCTGCGGCAACTTTTCTTTTAAAAAAATGTGATGAAAGTTGCGGTGTTTTTAGGCGTGATTTACCACCTTTATAATGATTCTTTACCAATGAATTCAAATAGAGGGAACAGAGCCACTACTATTTTTATTAACCATTAATCATTTAGTTATTTTTGAAGGTAAATGTAAGGCGTTTTCAATTTGGAGCGATGCTATGAACTTGTTAATCACTGAATCGATGTATCGATGCAGATCAATGTATCGCTACACCACTACTGATTAGGTGTGTTTGCTGGATTTTAGTACTACAGATTTTATGATCGACTTGCGAGTCTCTCGCCGGTACCTGAGAAGGAGAGAAAGGAAGATCGCTCGTGCCAGAGCAGTTAGGCGTCGAGCAAAAAGTCGACCCCAGAGCACTCTCGTCCGGGTTCGAGACCTCCCGAAATTTTGACCGGCTGGCCCAGACTGCGACGTTCTGGAGAAATCAGGTGATGTTGTTATGTTTTGAGGGTCAACACCCTCAGGGCTGGGCGATATCGCCTCATTTTACCTCAATTTAGATGAATTATTTTTAGTTAGAGGTCCTGAATATTGCTTTTCGATAAATTTTCAATTAATTGCCCAGCCCTGGCTGAAAATCCATGTCTCTTTCTGAACACGAAGATCTGTTTCTGTTCTGATTTTGTGATGCTGTAATTTAGTTTTCAGGGTGTCGCTTACCGAATCGATGGCGTCCATGAACTCCGGCAAAGCCGACAAAACCCCGCCGTTATCCCCGGCACTGGGAGCGGCGGTAACGGCGGGCGAGCTGCTGCTGTTGCCGTGGGCGCTCTCCTCGGGCAGACAGCCCTGCTCAAGAGGCGGAGCCGGGACTGAGACGGCCACGCCCACCGAGCTGTCAGTCACCGAGCCTCGACCCCACTCATAACTGGCCATGGAGATCTGAAATAAGAGAGAGAGAGAACTGGGTGAGATGAAAGATTCGTATTGAAGTGGGGGACCAAAGGGGAGAAGCTCCCTTGAGCGAGCAAGGGAGGGAAGAAGGGATGGAGGGAAGGTGGGAGCGAGGCAGGTAGGGAAGGAAGTAGGGATGGATGAAGGGAGCAATGGAGAGAGGGAGGGAAAGAGGGAAAGAAGGATGGAGGAAAGGTGAGAGGAGGGATGGAGGGAGCAAAGTAGCGAGAGGTGGAGGAAAGAAGAAAGTAGGGAAGGAAGAAGGGAGAGATGTAAAGGGAGGGAGGGAAACAGGGATGGAAGATGGTAAGGGAGAGAGAGGGAGGAAGGGGAGGGAAAGAAGGAGGGAGGGAGCAATCAAAGGATAAAAAGGAAGGAGAGCAAGGGAGGGAGCGAAGGAGGGAACAAGGGAGTAAGGGAAAGAAGAAGGGAAGGAGTGAGGGAGGGAAAGGTGGAGGGAGTAAGGGAGTAAGGGAGGGAGGAAAGGAAGAAGGAAGGGAGTGAGAGAGGGAGGAAAGGAGGGAGTAAAGGTAGAAGGGATAGATGGAAGGGGAAGGGAGTGACAGAGCGAGGGAAGGAAGGAGGCAGCAATGTAGGGAAAGAGAGAGGGAGAGGCAGTGAACAAGGGAAGGAGTGAAGGAGGGATGGAGGGAGGAGCTGAAAGGTGCACAGGGAGGCAGGGAATAAAGAAGTGAGCAAGGGAAGGGGGGGAGTGCAGGAGCGAGGCAGAGACAGAGACAGAGGGAGTGAGCGAGTGAAGGAGGCGGGAGTGAAGGAGGGAGGGAGGGAAGAAGGGAGGGAGTGAACAAGGGAAGGAGGGGGGAATGTAGAAGGCAGGGAGAGATAGAGGGAGGGAGTGAGCAAGGGAAGGAGGCAGGAGTGAAGAAGGGAGAGAGAGATAGAGGGAGAGAGGGAGGGTGGGAAGAAGGGAGGAAGTGAACAAGGGAAGGAGGGGGAAGGTAGGGAGAGAGTAGAGGGAGGGAGGAGTAAGGGAAGGAGGCAGGGAGGAAGAAGGAGGGAGATAGAGGAGAGGGGAGGAGGAACAAGGAAGAGGGGGGAATGTAGAAGGAGGGAGAGAGGGAGAAGTAAGAAGGAGGGAAGGAGGCAGGAGGAAGAAGGAGGGAGAGAAAGAGGGAGGTGGGAGAGAGAGAGGAGGGAGAGATAGAGGGAGGGAAGGAGTGAACAAGGGAAGGAGGCGGGAGTGCAGGAGGGAGGGAGAGATAGAGGGAGTAAGCGAGGGAGGGAGGAAGGTTGAGGTGCAGGTGTGTTGTTGCACAAGGAGTTAAACAGAGTTTGTGGTGTGATAAGGGCACATTGCATCACTTTAGCAAGCAGTTAGAATGCAGTAGCTGAGGACCCCCAGATGCTTCCTCTCTCCACCAATCACAAACACACACACACACACACACACACACCACACACACACAGACACACCTACGGGGTAGTGCTTGTTGTCCTTCCAGCTCGTTCTCTGTCGACATCAGAGCATTTCAATTCTTTCTACTCTTCTTTCTCCGGATCCTTCTTCTTCATTATAGTGTTTCAGTAACACACACACACACACATTGAGGCTAGAATAACAGAAAACACTTTGCAAAATCATTTTTGTCTACACAGATGCTTCACTGTGACCAGGTTCAGTTATGAAGTTGCTAAACAGAACTAGGAGCAGACAGAGTTACTTGTATGGCTGCAGAAAAGCTGCAAAGGATGTTAAAAATGTTTAGTTGTAGAGCCAGTGGAAAAGGCACCTGAAAGTAAAACACAAACCAGTCCGTCAGCGCCACAAAAACATCTGATTTGCCCCATGCCATCTGCACAGCCTTCATGAATCTTCAAAATGTTGCTCATTTGAAATGAACTCCCTCTGCATATAACAAGCATTTCACATCAGCGCTACATTTTCGGCCAGCATGTGTTACTTTCTCTGTCAGCTAAGCATTTTCTCATTAAATAAGCATTTCTTTCTTTCTCGATGTGTTACTTTGTCAGCGCATTACTTTCTACTGGAAGGTGTTATTATCAGCATGTTACTTTCTTGTCAGCATCGCTATTTCTTTGTCAGCTGTTACATTTTCTCAACGTACATTTCTTTCACAGCATGTTACTTTCTCGTCAACAAGTAAGCATTTTCGCCAGCATGTTACTTCGTCAGTACAGTTCCTTTCGTCAGCATTGTCTTTCTCGTCAGCATGTTACTTTCTTCTCAACGTGTTACTTTTTCGTCAGCATGTTACTTTCTCGTCAGCATGTTACTTTCTCGCCAGCATGTTACTTTTTCTTCAACGCAGCATTTCGCCAGCATGTTACTGCCAGCGTTATCAGCGGTTACTTTCACAGCGGTTACTTTCACAGCATGTTACTTTCGTCAGCATGTTCCTTTCGTCAGCATGTGTTACTTCACAGCATGTGTTACTTCTCGTCAGCATGTTACTTTCTTGTCAGTATCTTACTTTCGCCAGCATGTGTTATCAGCACGTGTTACTTTCTCGCCAGCATGTTCTTTTTCTCGCCAGCATGCCCTTTCCAAAGTATGTTACTTCGCTTCAAAGTACGTGCTTACTTTCGCTTTCAGCATGTTCCTTTCTCGCCAGCATGTTCCTTTCTCGCCAGCATAAGCATTTTTTCATCAGTTACGTTACTTTCTTCAGAATGCTACTGCCGCATGTTACTTTCACAAAGCATGTACATTTCTTCTTGCCAGCACGCGTTACTTTTCTGTCAGCATGTGTTACTGCCAGCATTTTCTTTTCTCACAAAGCATGTTCCTTTCTCGACAGCATGTTACTTTCTCACAGTGTTCCTTTCTGGCCAGCATGTGTTACTTTCGGCCAGCGACATTTCGTCATGTTACTTTCATCAGCTTGTTACTTCGCTGTGTTACTTTCGGCCAGCATGTTACTTTCACGCCAGCATATTACTTTCACAAAGATGTTACTTTCGCCATGTTACTTTCATCAGCGTGTTACTGCCGCGGTTACTTTCAAGTAGCATGTTACTTTCGCCATGTTACTTTCACATCAGCTGCTATTTTCGTCAGCGTTACTTTCGCCGGTTACTTCGCCATGCTACTTTCATAGCATCGCCATTTTTTCGTCAACGTGTTACTTTCGTCAGCATGTTACTTTCGGCTAACGCAGCATTTTCGCCAGTATGTTACTTTCGTCAGCATGTTACTTTCACAATAAGCATTTTCTTGTCAGCTAAGCATTTTCTGAAAAGCTTATTAAAACTGACCACCAGTTCAATATTATGACATTACAACGTAAGGATGTCTAATTGATGTTTTTATTTTAGATTGATGCCTTGGTCTCGCTTGATTACCGGAATTCCATATATCGGTAGTAGCTTGATGTTGCTACACCTCCACTGTGTGAAACTCACCCTCTGTACCACAGTAGTATGGTACTGGTTGGGACGCTGGCTGCCAAGTATGCTAGAGGAGGCGGTATGTAGTTGAGCAGGTGAGGGGGTTTGCTGTAGCTGCTGATGAGGGAGGCGGGGCCAGATTTGGGGGCGGCGTTTTGCAGGTAGCCCTCCTGCTCAACCTTACGCCGCATCGTCGAATTCCAGTGGTTCTTAATGGCATTATCGGTCCTGCAGTCGAAAAATGTATATATTGTTACCACACATCAGCGCAGATGGTGTTTCTTCCTCGTCAGGACGTTACTTTTTCATTAGCACACATAACTTTCACGCAGCATGTGTTACTAAGCATTAACACTTAAGTTTGTCCACAAGGCTCTGACTCGTCAGTACTTACGTATTTCGGCCCAGCGGTTGCCCAGCTTCTCGTGAGCCTGGTAGATGATGCGATCTTCCTCCTCGGTCCAGGACGTCTTCTTCACCTCGGGGTTGAGGTGGTTGTGCCAGCCACACACTGCTCTCGATTCGCCCTTCAGGTGCCAGCGATCACCGCATCAGCTTAGCCCGTATTTCTGCACCAACTGGATTACCTGAGACCAAGAAATAGAGTAAATCACAAATTTCATCGTGATATCGATTAAACAAATACAATTTCCATTCAATTCAATTCAGGAGCCAGTGATCGAAAAGAGACAATATCATATGTAGGGCTGCAATGATACATCGATCTATATTGTTACAGCAATTCAATTATCATTGAGCCCACAGCACTGATCCAAAATGAAAACATCGATCAGATATCATACATACTGTAACGTCTATAGAGAAGAGAATAAAAATGAATAAAAATAAAAAATCTAATAAAAATCGTATCGTAGCTGACTTTGTGATGTCGCCAAATCCTTGTCTGTATGAGATCATTAAAATATTGTATTGTAATGAAACTTGTGATTTACACCCATAATTATATGCTGATTTAATGGACGATGACTGATCGATGCTATTTGCTTGTTGTTCACTGAATCGATGTATCGTTACACCCCTGGGTACGAGTGGAGCTCTGAGAGAGGGAAGGAGGGAGGAAAGCCAACACAAACACACAGAAAGGGAACTTGAGTTGCGCAAGTGTGTTAAGGTTGCACACAGATAGCGGAACGCGGGCCGAGCGGCCGAAATATCTGTAATATCCACCTGCCAGACCACGTCGTAAAAGACGGTGATACGGATGGAGTGACACCTGCTTCGCGCTGTTAATCATTACAACTAGCTTCCCAGTAAATTGACATTATTGTTTTGTTGCCAGATAAAAACGAACACACTTGTCTGGTCAAACTGGAACCATCGGGAGGCTGCGTTTGGGTTACAGTGTAAAAAATGATCAAACAAATTTATAACATTTACTCAAGTTTGAACTTTTGCCTTGTGATTTAACTCAACTAAGAGGAATGTGTTAATGTGGATAATTTGTTAATAAAATCAGATTCATGTAGGACTTAAAATAACAAGTTGGAATAAGAAGTTATATAATCGGATTTTACTAGAAATTTTAAGCAGTGATTGTTATACCAGAAATATTTTTATAGTGTGTATGAATAATATCTACCTAAACATAACCGTAGTTACATATTTTCATTTCTGTGAACTGACTTGAAAGCCTAAATTGTAACACTGAAAGCTCATAGAAGTAAACGCTAGAAGAACTGATCAAATCATATTTTAGGACGATGAGTTCTATACGCTAATCTGTCCTCTTCGGTCCAGGTCCTTAATGAGTCTGCCGAACTTTCTGCCATGTAAGGACACTGAACATCGGGTATCGCAACAAACACACACCATTAAACTAATTTTTAAAACGCATGCTCGTTAGACAGCTTAAATGAATATGTATATATATATGTATGTATATATATATATATATATATATCGCATCGAAAAGTTTATTTGCAAAAATAGCATTAAAAGCTGCAAAAATAAAAGCGGTTTGTGCTGTTGTGTACAAGTTTGTGGGCATCTACTATGATCGTAATTAGAAAGACTGACTAACACTTAATATAAACACAATCAATATATCAAATTATTTTCGCTATATACAAAGTTGACTTATTCATAAGCCTTACATGGTGGTCAGTGGTGAAGCTCCTTTTAAACTGCAACTTTTTAAGCTACAGGTTACTTGTGATTAAAATAATCTAAGCTACAAGCTGCTGTTTTAATATAGTAGCTACTACGCTACACTCATTTTAGTTAGCTACTCCCAGCACTGATCACCGTCAATATACCAGACCCTCCAGGATTTCACGATGTTACGAGCGCAACTATTAACACAAATTCAGCCAGTCCCTGCAAATTCATTACTACCTGTAATTTTGACCAATTACCCCAACTTTTCCACACTTTTTGACCAATCATTATTGTTCCCCACAAAATGTTAAGCCATACGCCAGCGAACTCACTTCCTCGTTACGTTTAGAAGACACAGGAGATAAAAACGCCTCACATTTACCTTCAAAAATAACTAAATGATTAATGGTTAATGAAAAATAATAGTGGTTTTGTGCCTTCATTTTAATTCTTTGTTAAAGAATCATTATAAAGGGAGACAAAATCACACATTTTTCTGCAACTTTGACTTGCTCCGGCAACTTTATTGCAACAAAACGCCTAAAAACACTAACTTTCATCGCAAATTTTTATGGAAAGCTGCCACAAAATCAGCCATATTAGGCTCTAATCATCTCAAAAATCTCGGAGAAAATAACACGCTGGCGAAGTAATGGTGATTTTTGTAACGCTATAAAGACGCAGGTTTATTTCATTGCATCATTTTGTCATTGTGTTTTGTTGGGGGTTTTGGACAGACGGGCTGAGGCCACCAGGTGTTTGGAAACTCCGCTGAGTGCCTCAGAAATGAAACGTCTGCACTTTCTTATTCTCTTTTCATTAACACACCGCTGATCTATTTTAAAACAAAACAAGCTATCACACTGCAGTTAAGTGTTGGAGAGCTACACTATACACTTCTGTACACCTAAAAAATTTAAATCCATTCTTGTTAAAATAATAAAATTAAAAAAAAAAAATTTTTTAACTACACGCATGGTGTTGCACCAGATGGTCACATTGGGAATTAAACAAACTGTCACCTCTTGCCAACTGTGGAAGTGCTTAGGGCTACGATCTGACCCTCAAATCATCATCACAATTATTGTGTATTTGTTCTCATCGTTCACTGACAAGGTTTGCATTAACCTAAGAATTTGTGTACTAAATGTTTAGTTCTAAAAAATGAAAAACCCTTTTTTAAGTTTAGTAATAATGCAGTGCAGCACAGAACAGAACCAAGTTAAAGACTACTTTAAACCTCGTATATTAGAAAAAAATTCTCCTTAGAATTAAAAATAAGCTGTCATACTGTGCCCATTGGTGTGTGTGTAAGTTATGCATGTGTGTGAGCAGGTGCATGGTGAATTCTGAAACAATGCAATCCACAACCCTCCCTCGCACTCCTCTTTTCACTGGCACTGTCCCAAAACAAACCGACCAATAAGGGATGCCCAGATATGCAAAATGCTCCATGAACTTCAGTATTATCTTTACTACTGATCCTTCTAGCCATTTACATGCAAATCTCTCATATCTGATACACACACACATTGGCCACACACACCACCACTCACCACCACCACCACGCATGGCAGGAAGTTGGCAATGACTTTCTTTCCAGTCTTTCTGAACTATGGTGAACTCAATTATGCCTCTTTCTCAATCCTCTCTTATCCTGCTGGAGAAGAAGAAAAACAAAGACTTTTAATAGAGCAGATTTTCATGAGGAAAGAACTTTATAGTGATAAATGGTACAATGCAGGCTCTTGTCATGCAATATCAATAAAAATGTGTGTATAAAAAGTTGATCTAAATTTACATTATTTATGCACTTATATATAGTATATGGCATAAATGTAGAGTATAATATCAGAAGAGTTATAAACCATTATCTGTATTTTACAGCAAGTGTTCTATATTTGATATTTACAGTACTTACGAAAGTGCTTCACTGTGTTAAAAATGACACATTTCTTTGATATTTACAGCAATTATAAAATACAGTGTTTTGCTGTGCTTGATATTTACAGTAACATCTGTAATTTCTATAGTCATGTGCTGTGTATATACTGCAAATATTTGTCTTATTTCTCAGAAGTAACCCTCTAAAATGTTTGCATTGTTGAACAAAATAAACGAAGAATGTACTTGACTTGGAAACACAAGTTTGCTGTAGATTTAGTCTTTCACGGTATTTCAAATGTCTTTGACGTACTTTAAAGAACGTTAAACTAGGAAAGAACTGTACATTTACTGCAATTGCAGCAAATAATGTACTCTCAAGACATCCCGTTACATCAAAGACAAACAATATGGCAAAAAAATCAATACCAGTAACTGTGGAATAATTTTAAAACAATGAAACTTTAATTTCTCTCACGTACCTCCCTCACAAGGTCCAGCGAGTTTTTTTCCCAGGTGTCGTTTCTCCGTTTTGGCCAGAGGGGCATCGTAGTCATGATCGTAAACCTCCACGTCGTCGTCGTCTTCCTCGCTGCTGTAAACACTGGAGCTGAGGGAAGAAGAGTTCGAGAAAGAGGGAGGGGATAAAAAGAGGGGTTTTGGGGGGTAGATGAAGAAAGAAAGAGGGCAAGCAGCATCGAGGGGGGCAAAGGGCTCAGACATGAGGAAAAACAGAGGGGGAGAATGAATGAGGAAATGCTTGAGGAAAACGTGAGAGGGTGGGAGAGAGAGAGGGAAAGAGAGAAGAATGATTTTGTTAAAAGAGGGAACAAGCGTGACATATGTCAAATTAAAAACGACCCCTTTCTGAAAGGGGATGGGCAATGAATCGAAAATGAACTGAAAAACTGACAGAAGCTGTGATTGAAAGGGATTAATATGAGCTCAAATCGAGATCATGATTATCTGAATAACGATTAACGAACATTTTGCTTTTTTTGTTTGTTTGTTTTTGCCCTAATAGCTCAGTGACAATGCTTATACCAAAATATGCTCTATTAAAGCGATATTTTGTCTAATGAAATAGTCGGAACTTTAAAATAACTAAAGGAAACACACAGATGTAGTGGTAGACAGCAAGGCAGAGTCACGTGACAACTCTTTTTTAAAAATATTAAAAAGTATTAACATAATTTCAAAAAATAACTCAAACAATATCAGCAAGATTATGTCAATTGGAGTTTCAGCACGTCTATTGCAATTAAATTATGATGAAAGATAAGCCAAAAATTCTATCTTTTTAATACTTCATATTTTCAGAAATCTTACAGGTGACTCAGAGGGGAAAACCAAACACAACCATCCTCAAAACAAAATATTCATTCATTAATCATAATCGAGTCGTCTGTTTTTTTTTTAGTGATATGAACTGAGATCATATCGCCCAGCCCTAGTGTTATGTATACTAAAAAAATTGGGAGATAACACAGTCAAAACAAAAGTTGGAGTGGAGGAACCTGTAGTGCCAGCACACAGAGAGAAACCTGTTCTGTGTTTTTGGTTTCCACGGATATGCAGCGCGAGAACCGGGACTGGCAGTGTTTCCTCACCACTGCATGATGGGACCTGCACAGGTGTCACAAACTCACCTGGCCGGCTCTCAGCCAATCACAATCCCACACAATCCCACATGCATGGAGGACGGACAAGCTTTCTGCTCTGGGTCACGATTCTGTAGTGTGTGTGTGTGTGTGTGTGTGTGTGTGTGTGTGTAGGTGTGTGTTTATCATTACTGCTTAGTGATTACAACTCCTGAAAAAAAGATGAATGTGACGATAACCCTGGTTCCTTGACAACATTCTTTACATCATTCAAAAAGACAAAGCTCGCCTACCAGGAATCTTAATGCAAATTATTGCCTTTACCCATCTCATTACTGTATTATATATTATATATTAGTTATTTTTCTATATTTAACTATTTTCTTACCTATTATATAGTTTTCCATATGGAGATGTACACATATTACACATGCAAATAAATATACGTACAAGTACATATATATACATATACACAACAGTAGCATAATATACATACATATAAGTCATAATTACAGCATATTATACTATAATGTATAATATTCACATACTAGTTTGCAGTTAAATATCAATTTATACGTTCTCAGTGCTTATATCTCAGAGTTATCACCACATTTATGACTGTAACTTGACTAATTTTACACTACAGTCTAAAAACGTTCTCGATCTCTCTAATCTCTGACATTTTTGCGGTCCAGCCTGCGTTCTCCCGCGTCCACTCTCAATTTAAACAACAAAACAGCTGAAAAATTGCAATTAACTGCACCATTAGGAACACTAGAGTACAGCAAAGCACAGAAATGAAGTGTAAAACTTCGGTGCAAAGCCAACTTTGACGTGAAGTTCGGTTAAAGCTCGCAAAGTAACGTTGCAAGTCTACTTTTAGAAAGATCCCCAAAACGCATTTTACATTATCCAACACTTTAATATTAAATATTATTAAAGAGACTGAGCAGAAACATATTAGCTAAAGTCTGCTATGCGCTGAAGTCCTGTTAATGACGTCTCTTCACGTTCTTCTCCAGGTTTCAACAAAATCATCATTTTGGACAGAGGAAGTACTGACCCCTAAAACCCCAAAAATCAACTCAGCGAGCGGCCAACCAACACCGTACGTACCGAGACTGAAAGACGAAGTTGAATAAAAGATTGAATTCAATGAATGAATGACGAAGTTTTTTACGACTAATGGAGCGCGTGCTGTGCACCCCGTGGCTGTGGATGGCTCGCGCGCATGGACGCAGCAATAATAATAATAATACTACCAATAATAATAATAATAATACACACACACAGAAGTCGAACTGAAAAGCACGTTGTGTTTGTCGCGTGTCTGGCGTGAGGCAACGAGGTGACACCAGAAGTGTCAAAAAGCTGAAAAATTGAAAATGAGGAAATTCGCGTTTCCGTCGTCTCTGCTGTGTAATAAGAAACCACAAAAAACTGCAGTAAAAAGTTATAACGTGTAAAAATAATGCACAGCCTTTTTGAGTTTTTAATATAAATTGTACCTGTGTCTCGGTCGCCTCGCCATCCCGGAGCTGCGCTGCGGAGTGTGTGTGAGTGTGTGTGTGTGAGTGTGTAATGAAGCTCGTCTGGGAGAAGGAAGTTGTCTGACATGAAGCTCTGTGCGACTGAGCCCGACCGTAAACATTCATCACACAAAGCTGCCTCCCTCCCGCTCCCTCACGCCGAATTTGCCGCCTCTGGTGATGCGCATGCGCAGTGTGGGACACACACACAACGAGCGCCATTTACACTCCCGGGCGCGCTCAATTTACACGACACGGTTACTAACCTTGTTCTTCTTTTACTTTATTTCATTCTCTCTCTCTCTCTTTCCCTTTATTTCTCCGTCTTTCTCTCTTTAATTCTACCTCTTTCTCCTTCTCTATCCCTCTCTTTATCTCCCCTACTCTCTCTTTCTTTTTCCCTACTTCTTTCTTTCTCTCTCTCTCCCTTCCTTTTTCTATTATCTTTCTTTCTCTCTGTCATTCTTGGATTCTCTCTCAGACACTTTTTTCTTTCTTTCTTTCTTTCTTTCTTTCTTTCTTTCTTTCTTTCTTTCTTTCTATGTCTTTGTCCTTCTCTCGCCCTCTGTTACTCTTCCCCACTCACGCCCCTCTTTCTTTCTTTCTTTCTTTCTTTCTTTCTTTAATTCTACCATTTTCACCCTCTCCCGCCGTCTTTCCCTCCCCCACTTATCCCACTTTCTCTTTTCTCTCCTATCTTTTCTTTTCTTTCTTTCTTTTTTGCTCTCTCTGTTTATATATCTTTCTATCTCTCTTTAATTCCATCTCTGTCTCCTTCTCACTCCCTCTTTTTTTCTCCCCAACTCATCTCCATGCTCTCTTTTTCTTTCTCCCATTCATTCATACTCTTTCTTTCTTTCTTTCTTTCTTTCTCTGTCCTCCTATCACTCTCTTCAATTATATTTCTCTCAATTTAGTTATTTTTTCTTTCTCCCAATCTTTTAATCTTTCTTTTATTCTCTCTCTCTCTCTCTCTCTCTCTCTCTCATTCTATCTATCTATCCTTCTCACACACACAAACACGTGTACACAAATGCCCAAACTTTCTTTCTCCCCCCCATCTGTCTATCTCACACACGCACGCACGCACACACACACACACACACACACACACACACACACACACACACACACACACACACAGTGTAAACAAGCGCCAATTACGACAATCACAAAGAGTAGAATAATGAGAACGATGTGAGGGTGTGGAGAGTGTTAACTCTTTAAGAGTCTCTCTCTCTCACACACGTACACACTTACCTTCTCCAGTCTCTCTCTCTCTCTCTCTCTCTCGCACACACACACACACTCTCTCTCTCTCTCTCTCTCTCTCTCTCTCTAAGCTTCTAGACTTCTAGGCTAGTGTAACGCAGGTGTTGTGCTGGAGCTAGCTGAACGATAGAAGAGTTTAACGCTGCACCGCTTTTTACCACTCGTTTTGTGATGAACAGAAGCTACAGTCGTGTCTTTATGTCCTTCTTTACCTGCTGTGCTGCTCTCCATCTTTCCTTCTGTTCTCACTTTCGCTTTTATAGAAGTGCAAGTTTCGCTTTCTGTCTGTTGGCTCTGGGTGATGTACACTGTGTGTGTGTTCAATCAGTGTTAAACGCACTGATTATTCTGATTATACAGCAGTCTGGCTTCAGCTGGAGCGTTGAGATGTGTTTTAAAGGAGTGTGTGAAGAAATGATAAAACAGACCTACTCACACACTCTCTCTCTCTCTCTCTCTTACTCACATTCTCTATCTATCTATCTATCTATCTATCTATCTATCTATCTATCTATCTATCTATCTATCTATCTATCTATATAATTCTTTGCTTATCTATCTCATTTTATCAGTCTATCTGTTTAAATCTATACATCCATTCATCTATCCGTCTCTCACTCACTCACTCACTCACTCACTCACCCACTCACTCCCTCTGTGTCTCTCTCTCACACTCCATCTATCTCTCCATCACTCTATCTATCTATTCTCAGACGACCTCACCTGGACCACCACCACCACCTCCATCACCAAAAAAGCACAGCAGCATCTCCGCTTCCTGAGACGGCTGAAGTGAGCCAACCTTCCTCCTCCCACCCTCACCGTGTTCTACAGGGGCACCATAGAGGGCGTCCTGACCGGCTGCATCTCCGTCTGGTTCAGTAACAGAACTGTTGCCGATCACAGGCGGCCACAAAGGATTGTCAAAGCAGCTGGCAACATCATCGTCTGTCCCCCTGTTGCAGGACATCTTTCACAAACTCGACCCCTCACATCCTTCACATGGACTCTATACACTCTTCCCATCCGGCAGACGCTATCGCAGCATCAGAACTCGATCCACCAGAATGCGTGATAGCTTTTTCCCACAAGCCATCAGACTCTTGAACACACGTCCTGCCCTCACACTCCCGCCACACACACCCCCGTCTCAGGAAAATGTTTGTCTGTCTGTCTGTCTGTCTGTCTGTCTATCCATCCATCCATCCATCTATCTTACACACACAGACACACATGCACACAAATGCCCAAACTTTCATACTTTCTCTCTCTCTCTTTCTCCTTTAATAGAAGTGTGTGTGTTGTTGGTTGTGTGTTTATTGTCACACTGTCTTGGTTGCTTATGATCACGCGTCTGCTCGTCTTTATTGTGTGTGTGCAGTGATGCTGAAGCACTTCAGGAACGCACTATTGTTATGTCCCTGTGTAAAGCCACACACACACACTCTCTCTCTTTCACTCAGCCATGCGTCACCACCTCAGGGGTGCTGGGGGTTCACCCCAAAACACACAGAACAGTACTTATCTATCTATCTATCTATCTATCTATCTATCTGTCTGTCTGTCTGTCTGTCTGTCTGTCTGTCTGTCTGTCTGTCTGTCCGTCCGTCCGTCCGTCCGTCCGTCCGTCCGTCCTTCCATCCATCCATCCATTCATTCATTCATTCATTCATTCATCCATCCATCCATCCATCCATCCATCCATCCATCCTTCCATCCATCCATCCATCCATCCATCCATCCATTCCTCCATGTTATTCTTTCCTGATTCAGTGTCTGCCCATATCACAAAGTCTGCTATAATATGATTTCTATTTGATGATATTTAACAAAGCGCTGCAGTGTTATCAGATCGTGAAAAATATGTCACTCTGTATGAGACAATGAAATTAATTACACATCATTTCATGCAGATTAGTGTGGTTTGTAGTAATAGCTTTTCTAAAAGTGCATTGTGACTCAAGCTGGTTACATCTGCTTATATTTTGGAGTTTTATTATTCTGTCTACAGTGGCTTTATTTTCTTGACTGATGTATTCATAGTTTAAAAAATCTAAAAGTGCATACGTTCACCGTTTCTGCTTTGAAACTACTCACATGCAACACTGTAATTACATAAGAAATATTCCCAAACACATTTACTTTTCATTTAATTGGAAACAATTGATATGGGCTTCAAACTTGTTTCAAGCAAAATTTGTGTTTTTACCTTTAAAATAATTATACCGAGGAAGAAAATAAACTCCTTCTCTAACTCTTTCTCACTGTATATATAGGTCAGTGTAAGAAAGCATCAGACAAGTAAACCTCAACAGCCTCTACCGTGGAGAGTGTGTGTATGTGTGTGTGTGTGAGAGTGAGAGTTCTGCAGGTGTCTGTTTTTGTTCCGAGTTAAATTTAGACCTCCACTCAAGTGTCAAATGTCATGCAGATGTGAATGGCAACTTTTGGCACAAAAAGATTAGAGAGTGCAATGGAAGATCAATCAATCACACACACACACAAACACACACACCCCCTCACCCCCACCCCACACACACACAGTGAATCTCTGATTCATTTCTCTAGTCTCTCTCCTGTCTTTCTGAGTCCCCAGATGACAGAAAGTACTTTTCAGGGACTTTTTTAGCTCCAAAAGCTGGAATAAAAATGTCATTATTCAGGTTGAAATGGAAGTTCATCATTTACATTTACAGTATGTGACAGACATTCTTACCCAGCGCGACATCCATTTTCCTAATTGCAGAGATAGCCTCCCTGGAGCAACTTGGGGTTAAGGGTCTTGCTTAGGGCCCAGTGGTGGTAGTGCTGGAGGCGGGATTCGAACCCACAACCTCTTGGTCCAGAGGTGAGTATCCTACCTACTAGACCACCACCCAGAAGTAAAAGTTTATGTGCTAAAGACCTAACTAATATTTGAGTTGGTAGTGTAGCGGTTGGGGACTTGTCCCGGATCCTGTAAAAGTACCACTGAGGTACTCATGAGCAAGTTGCAGTCCTCAAGCACTGCTCCCCGGAAGCAACAAAAAAGCACAGTCCCTCCAGGATTTCACAGCTTTTTTTTGAGATTGTTGCAGCCTAAAATGCCAGATTTTTGCAGCAGCTTTCCTAAAAATATGTGATGAAAGTTGCTGTGTTTTTAGGCGTTTCGTTGCAATAAAGTTGCGGAAGCATGTCAAAGTTGGGGGGAAAATGTGCGATTTTGTCTCCCTTTATAATGAGTCATTAATTGTCATTGTGAACACAGCACAGCACACAGTGAACAACAACCATATGTTCCATTCTAACCTCTGCATTTGACTCATCAGTAAAGGAGAATTGATCATCTTATTTGGCAGCGCCCGGGGAGCAGTGCTTGGGGACGGTACCTTGCACATGAGTGAGTGATTCGTCATTGTGAACACACCACAGTACAGCACACAGTGCACCACAACCAAATGTGACCTCTGCATTTGACCCATCTGTGACAGCTAACGTGGGCAGTGCCCAGGGAGTACTTGGAGACGGTGCCTTGCTCATGAGTACCTCAGTGGTAACCAACGACCTTCTGATCAAGGGGCGAACACCCTAACCTAGCCCACTACCATGGTAACAGTGCATGATGCAACATTGTTCCAAAAGATATTACTGTTTTTCCTATACAAAAACAGATATTTTCAACTAGCTGCTATTTGTGATTGGTGTTGACCTGGCAGAAGTGGCATCTGATTGGCTACCAAACACTCTTGGCAGCTGTGATATGAAGTCGGAGGATGAAGTTCACTTTGGCCAAGACAAAAGTAAGAATCTGTGGCAGTATTTATCAATATTTCTGACATAACGGACAGGACTTACACATTTGAGTGTTACTTACGCAAACTGAAAACAGTCTCTATCTGATTGGGATTTGACATTACAGTGATTTCATATTACTGTTAAACTATTGTCAAATTACTGTTTTTATGTCCGATACTGATATTGTAAATGTGGATAACTGCTGATACAATACAAACAGAAAATAAAGCTTTTAAAAATGTCTGAATACATGACTGGGATTATTCTGTTCTGCTTAAGGAAATGACTTAAATCCCGTTTTCCTACTAAAACAATGTAATAATTACACACCCATATGTATATGCTAAATTATTTATTACTAAAATAACAGCTCAAAAATGATTCCTTTAAACACAGTGGTGTAATTTAGTGACAGTCCCTAATCCTGCGGCGCTAAAACCATCAGGAACACAGAGGTTGTGAGTGAGAGCTGGTGTTGTTAAGGAAATTAAACAGTATAATGGTGTGATGTGCTTTTGGGGTTGTAGTGTGTTGCGTTTCTTGTTCTGCTCATACGTAACTGCATTAGCAACACTATCCATCTATCCATTATCCAAACCACTTA
Organism: Distichodus sexfasciatus; assembly: GCA_032718565.1. Classification (NCBI taxonomy): domain Eukaryota; kingdom Metazoa; phylum Chordata; class Actinopteri; order Characiformes; family Distichodontidae; genus Distichodus; species Distichodus sexfasciatus. The sequence goes on along the minus strand of JAVGVS010000062.1, from coordinate 2,253,314 downwards.
ATCCCAACTGGGGTCGTGGGGGGACCAGAGACTATCCTGAGAACTTACCGGCGCAAGGCGGGGACCAACCCTGGGCATGCGCCAACACACTGCAGAACACACACACACACACACACACACTCCCGCTCACATTCACACCTTACGAGGCCAATTTACTCTTTTACTCTGTAGCTTGTAGTGTAGTAGCTACTATATTAAAACAGCAGTTTGTAGTGCAGTTTAGATACTTTTAATCACAAGTAACTTGTAGTTTGAACAAATTCCATTAAAAAGCAGCTTCACCAAAACTGCATTCTCCTTATGCAAAACCTTTCCTCCAAATGTCATTTTTCAGAAAGTTAGAAAAAGAAGGAGAGAGGGAAAGAGGGATGGATGGAGGTGTAGTGTGTTGGTAGAAGGTGATTTCCAGAGGGCAGCAGCTGAAGAACATTAATTTCCACTGGGAGATTTTTCATCCACGGGGATTTTTTCCCACCTGGTCATTTGTCACAGAGCCAAGAAGTAAACTGAACCTCTTGACAATTTAATCACTTTTCTGATAACATTCACATTACACTTTGCTCAGACTCGGCCTGTCAAGATCAGACTCAACTGCTCTTATGTCATACTCTGAAGCCAGAACTTTTTTAAATAGGGAATATTACACTTGGACATTTGAATAACTTTCTGTAAACCCTCACAACAAACATTCTGGGATTACATATTACACACAAGTACGCGGGGGTTGAAAAGAAGTGCAATACGTCTTGAGCAAATGGTGTTTATTGACACAATAAAGTAAAACTGCTCTCAAGTGTAGTAAAGAGCTGCAGAAAAATATCTTATCAACAAAAAGATGAATAATAATGCAAATGAAGTGATGAAAACAGGGTTGGAATAGTAATATGCAAATCTGTTTTTTATTACAACAAGCGATTTTTCCATTTTTGGAATCATTTGAATAGGTCAGTAAAACATTGTACATAAAATCAAATGCAGGTTTTGTGGTTAAACAAATGTAATCTTGTCTATAGAGACAACAAAGAGCCAAAAAACAAGAAAATCTTCAAAAGAAAACACCAGAGGCACATAAATAAAGAGTAATACTTTACATAAATCTGAAAAGCTTTAAGCATCAGACTTTGTGATCTGAAAGTTAGATTATTTTTTCTTAGTTTCTATTTACTTTTAATCTAGCATTACTGGATGAACCAGCTTGGATTTAGGCTGTAAATGTAAATGTGTGGCTTGATTTTGAGTAAAACACATGTTGTATATTTATATTTGTTCTGAAAATATTAAGATCTTATCGAGTCATATCACACAAAGTCTTTATCCAGAATAAACATGACAGAAAGTACAGCACAGCGGTCACTAAGTGTGGTTTTAGACTTGGTCCATTACAACATTATGAATGAACTGTGTTTTTTACTTTTATGTTAACATTCCAAATAAACTGAAACCATTGCTCTGAGTTCAGTTTGCTTCAAGTCTGTGTCATGATTAATTAATGCATTATGAACACAAAACACTCCTGATTTGCAGGAGCACTAAAAGAACTCATAATCTGTGCTCAAAAAGAGCTGAGTACCTTTTATGTTGGTCGACTTTCTGGAAGGACTGAGTTTGGTTTCTCTAAAGAAAACTAGACTTTAAACTCCACCCAAGTACCCTTGTGAATGAATTCATAATGTGAGCTCAAGAAGAAGCAAGTCTCTTTTCTGTTTCTGTTGGCCCACTTTTAAGACCACTTCTAGAGGAATGAGTTTGGTTTCTTTAAAGAAAACTAGATTTACGCCGCCCGCCCCAATACCCTTGTGAATGAACTCATAAGGTGAGCACAAAAAAGAACTGAGTACCTTTACTGCTGGTTGACTTTCTGGACCACTTCTGAAGTCCTCTTTTAACTGAACTCACAATGTGAACACACAAAAAATAACTGAGTACCTTTTCTGTTGGTCCACTTTCTGGACCAAGTATGGTTTCTTTTAAAATATTTTAAAATATTCACTGAGTGAAAACAAAAGTAACTGAGTCCCTTTTCTGTTGCTCGACTATATGTGAAAACACCCTGAGTACCCTTTCAAATGAACTCTCAATGTGAGCACAAAAAGAACCGAGTGCCTCTTTAATAGTGACATGTAAGGGCCCGAATGGAGCGTCTCCACCGCGCATGCGCGCTCTCTCGCTGTGACGTCACGATCAATGGCATGAGTCGCGTTCACAGCTACCGAAAGTTTAGCGCGCTGGTTATTAAAAAAAGCTTCGTTTAACAAATAAACAAGTGAGGGATCAGGAGAAAAACAGAAGAAAAACTGCAATTTAAACATGTCTCGCCACAGAAATGTCCGAGGTTATAATTATGACGAAGGTAGGTCCGCCCGTGTGAGTGACAGTTAGCAAACTGAAGCTAAAGTTAAGTGAAAGCTAACGCATCACCTGTCGAAACCCAGTATAATTTTACACCCGAAACCAACCTTAAAATAAAGTTGTTGTAATATCACCCTAGTCATAAAATTAAAGCCTAAGTTGGTTATTATCCGAACATATGGTCAGCATTGTGTGAGCTCGGCTAGCGTTAGCTTGAGGTGGAAGCTAACGTAGTTATCGGACTGTGTTCCAAATCGCATACTACAAGGCTGCTCAGTAGTATGAGAAAACGGCCTTTGACATACTACGTAGTAGCGTAGTACGCGCTTTGGGACAGCCCGCGCCTCTATCGGAATTGACGTGTTGCTATGTTTAGCTCGTCAGACACGAGGAAGTTGGCCACATAGGTCTTAATTAAGCACACACATTTTAAAACATTTTACAGTTTTCAACTTGTTAAACATGTTATTAATGTTCAGTTATTATTTTGTGGTGTTTTGTGGGATGTTTTGCACCCCTGTCAGTCTTGTCCAGTGCACAGTATCAGCTGACCAGACAAAGCAGTGTTGGTCTAAGCAACGTTACTGAATGAGTGTTAGACATTCCTCTGTGTGGTTTGTTTTCTACTCTTTCTTTCTTTCTATTCTCTCGTACTCTCTCATTCTGTCTCTCTGTTTCTCGCTCTCTTGTCACCGTCACCCTGCCTCTCTATCTATATCTATCTTCTGCACTCTCAGACTTACTGTTTTCATCTCTGTCTCTATCGGTCTTGTTTGTCTCTCTCTTTTTCTCTGTTTTCCTCCCCTCATTCTTTTCCTCCCTTGCTCTGTATTGCACTTTTCTTACCCCACTTCTCCCTCTGTGTCTCTATCTATCCATCTGTCTGTCTATTTGTTGATCTGGCTATCTATCCATCTACATATTCCGGCTGTATTTCTGTCTGTTTGTCTGTCTGTCTGTCTGTCTGTCTGTCTGTCTATCTATCTATCTATCTATCTATCTATCTATCTATTCATCTAACTACCTATTGTGTCTATCTGTCTGTCTGTCCATCTGTCTATCCGTCTTTTTGTCCATCTATCTGTCTGTTTATCTGTCTGTCTGTCTATCTGCCTTTCTATCTATTCATCTACATATCCCGTCTGTCCGTCGATCGATCTATCGATCTATCGATCTATCTATCTATCTATCTATTGTGTCTATCTGTCTGTCCGTACATCTGTCTTCCGTCTTTTCGTCCATCTGTCTGTCTGTTTATCTATCTGCCTTTCTATCTATTCATCTACATATCCCGTCTGTCTATCTGTCTCTCTATCTGTCTGTCTATCTATCTATCTATCTATCTATCTATCTATCTATCTATCTATCTATCTATCTACACATTGTTCTCTCTGTCTGTCTACCTGTATATATATATCCCTCTCTAGCTATATGTCTGTCTCTCCCCCTCTGCCCCCTCTCTTTTTCTCGCTCTCTCTCACTCACGTTTTTCTGCTTTGTTTTGCCTCCAGACTTTGAGGATGATGATATTTATGGTCACTCGGTGGATGATGACTACTGCATCTCTCCTGCTACAGGTCAGTGTTGTTTTGGTTTGGTTAGTCATGTGATCAGCCAGGTCATAATCACGCTCATCGTGGTGATGCTGTCTCTGGTATCCATCGCATGCACTTCAAAATCTATTCATGAACAAACAGCAGTTACTCAGCATCATATGATTTATGCTCATATCCGACATTTTCATATGGTTTGAGTTAAGCCATGCTGAGTTTTCATGTTTCATATCTGAATCACGTATGAAGTCTGATATTACAGATGCCCAAAGATCTATGTTTTGTTCATAATGCAGACATTTTATATACAGCAGGCTAGGTGGTTAGATTGTGTGTAGTATATTAGAAGATATGAGAGAGATGTGTACATTTGAAATGTGTGGCAGTTTATGTTTAAGACGACACTGGTGCTTCCTCTATATCTCCCTTATTTAATTTGTTCTCCCTGCTAATGTGCGTGTCTCATGCCAACAAACATTAAGAAAACACTGAGATAAGACCAGCAAGCAACCGTTAAAGAGTATTTTCCAAAATTAGACAGCTCTACGATACAATCTGAAGTTATGGATATTTCCGATGCCCAGGACTCAGACTGAAATAAAACAAACATGTGAGCTTTCAGGCCCACATGTAAAGGCAAAATTCACTCCCTTTTTTAATAAAATTTTATTTTACAGTATCTTAAATGATCAGATATTAAGGTGGGGTGAGGGCCAAAGCAAGTCTATAGTTTATTTCTCCAGTGCTAAGACACACTAAGTATTAGATCTGGTTGCTTACATTGATTTCAAGACAGTGTTGAAATGAGAAATGAAATGAGATGCTTAATTAGGTATGCACTGATCCGATAATCACTCAGATAGCTGGATTAGTATTGGTAACACTGGGCCGGTGTATGGTTCCCACCTGTCCAGTTAAATGAAAGTTTTGCTAGGTTTGTGTGAACCTTCAATCATGCGTAAAGCGTCAGCAGCGATACTGCCCTAAAGCTGGTTCACGACTAAACGCATCATTTTAAACGATGCGCTTGGTCAGGCGTGTGCAGCGCTACTGTGGTAAAGTTGACTTAATGTTCCACATTGCTTTGATCTTGGCACTTAACGAAGCGTACAGATTCCAGCATATCCATACGATAATGAGCAGAACAAGCAAGACAAGCCCAAAACACACAATTCTACTGTTTAATGTGCTAAACTGCAAGTGTCGTAAAATTACACAACTGTGTTTAAATAAATCCATTCTACAGAGTCTCCTCACGCTCCTCACAGAAGCCAGGTATCAGTATCGGAACTGGAAAAGTTGGTTCGGTGCATCCCTTAAATGAAGTAAGGCCTTGTAGCTAGAAACGCTCCCTGATGCTGATGCTGCTGCTGCTTCACTCCACAGCTGCTCAGTTCATCTACTCACGTCAGGACTCGAGGCAGGCACGGCAGGTAGAGCCGCTGGAGGAGGAAGAGCATGAGGAAGACGAGGAGATGCCAACCTCACCTGCCATGTCACACGTGCTTGACCCGCTGGAACAAGGTATTTTTGGGGGGGAAGTTAAGACTAGCATGTTGAAAATAAGGTCTAGGAAGGCAGATCATATATTTGCATCACTGGTATTTGGGAACTGTGTTTCTGTTGGTTTATATCTTGTGAGCATTAGAAATAATTTTGAAAATAACTGCTCTTAAGCTTGTGGGATAAGGCTGGGCAATATCACCTCATCAATATCATGATTAATTAACATTTTACCTCGATTATGATGAATGAAGTTTTTTTTGTTTTTTGTTTAACAATAATTTAAGTAATCTTCAGGATTATTTTGATTCAAGGTTCTGAATGTTGGTTTCGATGAATTGCCCAGCCCTGATCTGGCACCTTTATTGTTTCCTATATTACAAATATAAATACTGGATTTTTGAGGGACACCGTTTTTATTGTAGAAAACTGAGTGTTAGCTTGAAATGTTCAACCCTTTTGTGTGCAGGTCGCTTGTACTCCTGCCTGGACCAGATGCGGACGGTTCTGGGCGACTCCGTTCCTGACTCGACACTGACCGAAGCTGCGCTGAAGTACGACTGCGATGCTCAGCGAGCGCTGGACTTTATCCTGTCTGCAGAAAGCACCAGCAGCACCAGCAGCAGCAACAACAACAAGCAGACAGCTGCACCCAAAGCCAACCTGCAGCCGGAGCTTACCGCAGCACCCCCACCACAGAAAGGTACACACCCCCATAACACACACACATCGGGTCAGGCCTTAGTGGACCGCTCTCAACCCGAGAGTTTCACCACACACACACACCCTTTAACATCGTATCTGTTTCATGAGTTGAAATCGTACAATCTGTGTATGTGTGTGTGTGTATATATGTGTATATGTAGTAGAGGTGGACCGATATTGGTTTTTCAGGGCCGATACTGATACCGATTATTGATTGTTAGTTAACGGGTCAATAACCAATATTTCGAACCAGTATGCATAAAAGAGTCTCTGTCAAAATGATAAATTTTACAAACACCAGCTTCAGCTGAAACTCTCCTCTTCTCCTCCTCGGAGCTTCACGCTGCGCTCGTGTGTGAGTGTGGTGTGAGTGACAACAAGGCTTCAGCGTACTCGTATGACATAGCCAATCAGAGACTGTTGTGGGCGGGACATTAAATGAAGCAGTGAGTCGAGAGCAAACGGCACAGAGAGAAGACAGTAGTGCATCTTGTAATTACTTAATATCTGTAATGCTCAGAATTAAACACAGATACCGATAATCGACAAAATGCATAATATCAGCCCCCGATAATCGGCCAGGATGATAATCGGTCGACCCTTAAGATATATACAGTCACATGCAGTTTGCATTTTTCCAGAAATAATAACCATGTCTTTACATTTTGATCAGAGATTTTTTTGATCTTTCTGACAATATGTTCTATTCCTTTCTGTTTTGAATAAGTATTTTTGTTTGGAGTTTGGTCTCAAATGTGGTCAGAGGTTTACAGAAGAATTTCATAAATGCAGATTTGACACAACCATATAGTAATACGTTGTAACAACCAGATGCAGTCTTTTGCTGAGGTCTCTACATTTTATCCAGAGCTCTGTACTTGTAATTTCACGCAAATGTCAGGTTATTGTGTGTTGTAGAATTTATGAATTTATTTTAGCTTTTTGGAGTAAAAGATTTCCCATTCAGACAACTGTTTTTTTGATTTTGGGGATGATGGTGGTTAGGATGCTCACTTCTGGACCAGGAGGTCATGGGTTTGAATCCTACCTCCAACACTGCCATCAGTGGGTCCCAGAGCAAGACCCTTAACCATAAGTTGCTCTCAGGATGACTCTCCCTGAAATTAGGAACATGAAAGTCGCTCTGGATCAGAACGTCTGCTAAATGCTGTAAATGTAAATTTTTGGAATTGCTCATGACAAGTGAGTGACGTGTTGCCTCTTTTCCCTCTTGTCCGTCTGGTTTCAACCATCGCGCCTTGTGATTTGGGCCTTTGTGCTCCTCATCTTCCTCCTCCTCTTCGTCCTCCTTCTCCTCGTCCTCTGTTCTTTTTGGCTGCGAATGGCCCTGATAAGGTAAGGAGCCTCCACAGACATCAACACTAATATCACTGATGGAACTGCACACACCAACTCCACACGTACAACTTTACCGCTTTCATTTAACCTTAGCGACTTCTTGTCCCAGTCCGGACCAAAAGAGGTACAAGACTCTCATCAGACGCAGAAAGCCCCAATGCAGAACTCTTCATTTCCAAAAAACTCACCCTCGTCCCTCCTCTTACAGAGCCTGAGCGATAACTCCAAGGCCAATTCCGAGTCCGGCCAGAGCTCTCTGTTCCAGCTGATGCTTGAGCATGAACAGAAGTGTGTAGGTTCCGTCCCCAAAACGGGACACACCCCGCCCCAAAACAGCGCCTCCCTCCCTCTCGGTTTCGGCCTCAGTTTTGGCTCTCAAAACCCTCAGTCCTGTAGTCTTTCGACCGCTCACCCCCTGGGCGTTACGCCCCCCGGCCTCAGCAGCTTCTTTTGCGCAAGCGTCCCTCCCTCCTCCACCCTGTCCAGCTCCTTGAGCAGACTCGCTTTGGACGACTGCAGTTTACTCAATTTCCCTACCCTCTGCCCGTTAGGGAGTAACTCGAATGCCAATAAGGCCCCGGAAATTGGGGATACAAGCTCAAGTTCTTTAAGCAAACTCGCTGTGCATAACTCCAACTTTGTTGCACCTTCGCTCGCTCCGTTAGGGAGTCTGAGCGTCAACTCGAACGCAAATAAAGCGTCAGGGAGTGTGGGCGGAGCAAACTCAAGCTCTGGGGCGGGACTTTTAGGCGGAGCTCCTTCATTGGCCGAGCTTTTTCAGGAGCACCTCGGCAACAAACCCGGTTCTTTACCAGAAACCAAGACGCTGGATGCACATCCTCTCCCCCACGTTCCTCCTCCGGTGGCTGCCGGTGTCCGCCCTCCCGGCTTTTCGGTGACCCCGTCTTTATCAGACCTCGCGATGGCGTCGCCGAAAAGCCAAGAGCCGCCCACAAAAGTCACGCCCGAAAATGAACGTATACCAAAAAGGCGTGGGACCTCCTCCCGGGGTCCGCTGCCCGGCCTGGCCGGCGAGGAACAGAATTTCGATTTGAGGGTGCTAATGTCCCAAAGCGGGCCCGTTGGGCCGCGAGCGTGTCCCCCGGCGAAGCGCAGGGCGCCCGGCCTTTTCGCAAAGCCGTCCAATTTTGGGCAAACGCTGTGCGTCGTGCAGAGAAGGTGCGGTAACGGATGCTGGCGGGAAATGCCGAATTTTACAGACGCAAACGCTCCGCCTCTACATCACATCACACCGTTCAGTTTCGACACGCCGTCTCCTGATGACATCGTTAAAGCCAATCAGAAGAAAGCGTTTACAAGACGTTATTAACCCGGTTTTTAAACGGCCCTTTATGTTCTTTACGAAAACCAGACTCAGGTTGTGCTTGATCCTTTTAGTCAGGTTATACTCTCTATTAGAAGAACAAATATCAAAGTATGCTTTCTTAATTTTAAACTGTGAGTTTGACTAAATTAACTCACCATACAACCAAACTGCCTTTCATGTAAAATACACTGTACAGATTTAAAGTCTAAACCTCAATTTAGCAGCTCCTATAATTTGTGAACCATTTTCTAAGCAGCATAACTTTTAAATCTTTCATGATGTACATTTTTAATTTTTTTTATTTATTTCCATATAGTTGGTATTTGGATTTTGTTACTGTTTTATAGTTAAATAAACATGTATTTTTGTAGAAGTTCAATGTCTTGATTGTATGCGTTTTACCCTGGACTGCTAAAGACGATGCAGAAGGTGATCCAAAGTTTGCGACTCCATCACTAGGGTTGGGAATCGAATTCCAATTGATCAATTCCATCAGAATTGTACACCTGCAACGTTATCGATTCTTCTTAACGATTCTCTTATTTTCCAGCACCACGTTTTCCTCTTTTTCCGTCGTGGTACATCACGCTCTCTGCGACGTGACCTTCGACCACGAGGAATCATGACGCATAAATGATGTTTTTCGTGATGTAAACACACACGCTGCGTTTGTTAGCGTTCACAACTCTCACAGGGAAGTCCAGCATTCACTAAAACCTTCCAGTTCAGTTAAATCTTCCCATTTATTACAGACAAAATTTAAATTTTAGCTGATAAATAACGACAACCAGCGTTCTACTCACAGTACAGACATTTACTTGATCTTTATTTATTCCCGACGCGCGTCCATAGCGCTATTGTGCCGCGGCTCTCATATGGAACGCCCTCATGACAAAAATGTAATCTCCCAGAAATGAAGCAAAAATGAGTTATAGACCAAAATGAGCCCAAATGCTGAGGAATGACCAAAACTTCAGTATTTCTTCATTTTCCATTAATCAGAAAATATTTTTTTCCATTCTATAATGTTAGGGAGTAAAAAATAAATATAGAAAAATGCGTGATTTGATATTAAATAATTTGATTCTACATCCAGATGGATTCCAAATGGATAAAGAAGTGTTTCACTAACCTTATTGTTCTTCATAAACTAAACCATAGAATGTCTCTGCATAATAACAACTCTGAATATCAATATGAAAGTGTTTGTGTTCACAGTCTTGAGCAGACTTTAAAATGGTTGCTTTTGGTGCGGAAGACTGTGTGGAACTACTTTTTCACGCTCCAAAAACTACTCAGGAATCGATAAGAGAATCGATAAGGAATTGGATTGATAGGCAGAACCAACAGTGGGATTGATATTGATATGAAGACCAGTCTGGAATAAACACTGAAAATGTCAAGGAGTGGGAATGTGACCCCTGCATTTGACCAATGCGTGAAGATTGCCAGTTCAAGTCCCGGACTAGTAAAGGTACCATGAGGTAGGGCTGGGCGATATGGCATGAAAATAATATTACGATATTTTTAAGCTATATCACGATACACGATATATATATCTCAATACCTTTAAATTTACTCTAAATCACTATATAAATGATAAATTCGGCCTGATGTTGCATAAAATCACACCAAGATAATGAATTTAGCCAAAGTTTAACATAGTAAATGCTTTTATTTCAAACCAAAGCATAATATAGCAAACTTTATACTTTAGATTGAGGACAGACAAGTGGGCAAGGGGAGCCATTGATTGCGTGTTTATTAACCGTGTAAGACCTAACTATTAAATTATAATTATAAGGTCGATAAACTATAACTTCCGTTTAATCTACCAGCCGCTGTTCCTCTTCCTCCGTCATCTTTGGTTTTTCTGTAGAAACTTTCTGTAGCATGCAGTCAATCACAAAACCAGGAGCCATCGGCCAATAGGATTCGCAGGAAGAAACCGTCAAAACCCCGCCCCAAACTGTTAAACCCGCCCCTTTCAAACCGCGCGCGTAGAGATCTCACTCGAGCAAAAAAGCTGCTCGTCGGTAATCTACTTTGCGCGCGAGGAAGTTTAACACATCGAGAGGAAAAATACAGCTTGCACGCAGTATTATCACAACCACGCACTCGATTCTTAATTTTGTGCTCTCGAGTTTCACATTTGCGCTCGCGACTTTGAAATCTACGCTCGCGGAAATTTTCCCATAGGCGGGGGAGCGAGCAGTGAAGCGAAACACGAAAGCGGTACAAACCGTGCATGCGCGAGGAGTTTTCTGGATGGGCGGGGTAGCGAGCTGTCTGCTTTGACGCGGCAGAAAAGCAAAACTCGAAAGCGAAGTACATGCTGTCTGTTTAGCAATAACGTTAGGATTTATACTCGGTCACGATATGGTCCTTTACTACATCGCACGTTGAACAAGCCGAGATACATCAAGTATATTCGATATATCGCCCACCCCTACCATGAGGTACTCATGAGCAAGGCACCGTCCACAGGCACTGCTCCCCGGATGCTGCCCATGTCAGCTGCCCCCTGCTCCTTCATGGGCGGGTCAAATGCAGAGGTCAGATTTGATGAGGAGCTCCATGTGCTGTGCTGTGGTGTGTTCACACTGACAATCACTCACTTAATTAAATTAACTTAAAAGACAATTTGTGTAAAAGTGCTTTGTACCGTTTGTTACCTAGAAACAAACCTTAAATAAGAAAACACTGGTGAATGTCAGAATCTTAGTGAAAATGTTTTAAAGAACAGACTTCATCTTTAGTAAATTGTTTTTGCTTGTAATTTTTCTTTTAGATGTCTGGTTGAGCTCAGGAATAAAAATGATATTTTCTTTGCTTTTTGTGATTTGATATGAATGGAGGTGGTTGTGTTAAATCTTCATAGGGTTGTAATGATACATCAGACTACATCAGTAATACAACTCAACAGTCAATGCATTAATCCAAAATACATTGAGTAGTACATCTTCACTTTATATTGAACATAAGGTTTAAAAGCAAAAACTTTTTTCTACCGTTGTTCTTATGAAGAAATTTGTTCTTAAAACCTGGGCATTTTTCACCAGTGTGAATCGAAGTCTTATTAGAAGATGGTGTCTGGCCCCGTTCACCGAGGGTGTTCTTAAATCTGTCTGTGACGTGTGATCATGTAACTGGGGTTTTCGAGCAGCTGAGAGTGGTTTTGATTGATGTGGGCGTGGGCTCATGAGCATACAGATTTGCCCGTTTGACACGCCGTGATTCCCGCGCGGCGCTGCATGGGCGTGTGTCACGCGTGTGTGCTAACGCGCTCACTCTTAATGGGTGTGTTAGCTTGCGGTGTTTATCTTCAGGAGGGTTTGCGCCGCGGCGAGGTGTAAACACGCCCAGGGGGATGCTGGGTAAGGCTGTGCTCAGCTTTTTGCTGTGGTGTGTGACCGACCGCAGGTGTAGAAGCGCTTCGTTCTGCTCTTCTGTTTTCCTCCCCACAACTGCACCACACTGTATAAACACATCTCCAACACATCACTCACTGCTCAACACATATGTATATATGTGATCCTCCACGGCAAAACTAGTCACTTGTCGCAATGGAGGTTTCTGAGAAAAACCACCGTTTATGTTGTGTGGGGTAAAATTTTGGATTTTTTATTTTTAGTGTTTCAAAACAGTGGAAGGTCTATACTGTACTGTTGTGAAGAAATTTGACTGAAAAACTTTCCATCCTAAAAACGTGACTTTCTTGAGGTGAGGAATTCAATTCCAGCAGAATGTTAAAAGTTTCTGTTTTGACCGCTCTACTTCAATATTTACGGTAAATCCACTGGTTGACTAGCGTGAAGATATTTCTCCGGAATCCATCTTCGTCTCCCGAGTTCAGTTAACCTAACGCAGGTAGGCTATCCGTGTGGTTGTGAGTGCAGCGTAGGCTACCGTAAATACAAACGTATGAGGACATTGAAATGTCTGTGGTTTCACAGGTCCCGCACCTGTAAAGGTACCACTGAGGTACTCATGTGCAAGGTACCGTCCCCAAGCACTGCTCCCGGGCGTTGCCAAAAAGGCTGCCCACTTCTCCTTCACAGATGGGTCATATTTGGTTGTGGTGCGCTGTGTTGTGTTCATAATGAGAAATAATCCCTCGCTTAAATGTGGACGTTCTGTTAGGGCTGGGTGATATGGCTTAAAAATAATATTGCAATATTTTTAAGCTATATCGAGATACACAATGTAGGTCTCGATATATTTGCTCTTTCTGCGAGAGAAACACATTTCCCACAATCCCCCGAGCACGACTCAATAATGTGATGGATGTGCGTCCGGAATAAACACTGGAAATATCATATGATCAGCTGTATTGTGAGGAGAATGCTGGTTGTTGTTGTTTATCAGCTAAAATATGAGTTTTGTCTGTAATAAAGGGATTTGACTGAGCTGGAGTGACAGAACGCAGCGTGTTTACATCGTGAAGAATGTTATTTATGCATTTTTATACATTTACTTTTGTTTTTGTGCACAGAATAACAGAAAGAGTGGTGTTGATTCCATCTCCAATTAATGTCTCTGTAATGCCGTGGATATTCACTTCTCTCTCTGCACACTCGCTTCCCTCCATTTCCACACCAGGAGAGTGTTCTGGATGGGCCGGGGAGTGAGCTGTCTGCTTTGAGACGGCGGAGGAGCTAAACTGGAAAGTGACGTACATGTTGTCTGTTTAACATTTACGTGAGGATTTGTACTCGGTGTTCACAGTTAGAGCTGAAACCATTATTTGAATAACCCGAATAATACCATTACAATAAATGGTGGAGGCAATTTTTCTAGAATGGAAACTTAGTTTAATTCTCTTCACTCACTAGAGCATGCGCCGCTTGTGTTTTTTTAATTAGTGACGCACAATGTTTTCAGTGTCACGATCGAGACGAGACCTGACCGCTCTGTATTTGTGAGATATTCCGTGCACAAAAACAGAAGTTTTTGACGATGTAAACACACGCGGTGTTTGCGAGCGCCCGCGTCAGCGCCATTACTCACTAAAACGCTCCCGTTCAGTCAAAACGTCCCCGTTATTACAGACAAAACACATTTTTGCTGATAAATTACCACATCAACCAGCGTTCTACTCATAATACAGCTGTTTATTGAGATATTCCCATAGATTTTCCATTGTTTATTCCGATGGAAATTAACGCCCTTAAGGCTTTATTGTGACGCGGCTCCGAGGGCGTTATTGTGTAATCAATAGAAAAGAACAAATAAAGAAAATGTATTTATCAAAAAATTGTATTCTATATTTTGATGGATAAAGAAGTGTTAGAACGTTAAGCCATAGCATGCAACTCGGCAATAAAACAGACAAGGTTCTTACTACTTCTGGTAGTTACGTTTACAATTGCACTACTTTTATTTGACATAAAGCTAAAAAAAACTAAACGTTTCTACAGGCGCGAGTCAGTTTACATCAGAAATGTGCTGATTTCATAATTGTGTCAGCATTTACACATCAAATTATGACAAGCTTGAGTAGTGCAGGACGTCCTGAATACAACAACATAAAGAGTGTATGGCAAACTACTACTCGCACACTAGAATAAGCCTAAAAACAAAGGTATTGTCTTTTTTTTTTTGCTTTAAAAAAATCATTTATCCGATTATTTGATTAATTGATGAAATCGATAGAATACTCAATTACAAAAAGAATCTAAAGTTGCAGCTCTATTCACGATATTCATTTACTACATCGCACATGGAACAAGCCGAGTTATATCAAGTACGTTCTGTATCTCGCCCACCCTGAAACAAGTTCCATACATTACATTTTGATAAACATTACCATTTATTCTTGTGTGTATCTTAGCCGAGGTTGAGTCCATCCTCCAGCTCTATCTCCCAGCTGCAAAAGTGCAATGTGATGCAGTGGCCATGTGGTCACGCTAGCCAATCAGATGCTATTTTTGTCAACACAACACTAGTTGAAAGTAGCGTCTTTGTAAAGGTCGAAAAGTATTTTTTGTGACGGTGAAGTATTTTGCCGCGTTACGTTAATATTAGTAAAACAACAGAAGTTACTGGAAAGCTACAGCGTTTTAAAAGTATGTTGTGTGAATATTAGGGCTTTTATGCTGGCGCTGTGTTTTTTACCAAGATGTTTACAAGACACTTGTTAACTCTCTATGTGCTGAGACAAACGTGGGTGATAACAGGAAGGAGTGCTGATCTCTCTTTCTCTCTCTCTCTCTCTCTCTCTCTCTCTCACAGTGTCTGTCTGACTCAGTCACTCACTCGCTCTTGTGTTGTTTCACACTATCTTCATGCCATCTGACCACCTTACTTTTTCCTCCATCCCTCTTTTTTCTTCTTCTTTTTCTTCTCGCTGTCTTTCTCGCCACCTACACAGGAAAATGTGAGTGTTTGACAGCTGGCCCTCGGCGGCGGCTGCTGCTGCTGCTGCAGTTGCTGCTGCTTTTCTCCGGCTTTTTGCACTTTTGTGGCTTTTGCTCAACATGCTCCGAAACGGTGCAAAGTTCTACAAATTGGTCATATAGTGACAGACAGGGAGAGTTTAGTGACCTGCTACTCAGACCACAAAATAGTCATGCTTCTCTTAACTACCTACTTATCTTTCTTCCTCTCTTATTATCTGCGTCTGCCTTCAGAAACGTCCCTTTTCCTCTGATTAGTGTCTGCAGAGTTTTTGTGACTTTAGATTGCGTTTATGGACGTTGTGCTTTTTTATGGAGTTGAACTGTCAGGGTTTAAGGGATTTTTCTGGACTTTATTTTGGCTTCTTGTTAGGAGTGTAAAACATAAATATTATATCAACTAGAGAGCCGTTAAGCTACAACCCCGGCTATTTCCTGAGATGCATACTACCACATAGAAAAGTATGTTAAGGGCGCCTTACGTACCATACTATTAAGTGCAGCAGTACGCGGCTCGAGAGACAGCCCCTGTGCGAGCTCACATTCGCTAAATGAGACAAACACGCAGAGACAGATTTTGCTCGTGAATGTTCCGCTGCCTGCTCAAAATTTCATTACTTTGGACATGCCTGGCACAAGCGCTACCTTTCTGACGTACAATTAACGCATCACAAAGTATCGGCTGAAAATATCGGACAAATCTAAACGTTGGTCCGGTGTTAATGACTTTTAAAAAAGCAACTATTGGCCGACTCTGATATGATTCCGATATTATTGTGCATTTTTGCATATTACTCATTTAACACAATCACCTCATTCGTATCAGATCACAAAAAGCAACTTGAGGAAATGAGTAGCGTAACTTCAAAGGAGTCGGCCGCGGATCGGAAGGTCACCATTTCAAATCCCGGACCGTTTAAGGTACCGCTGAGGTACTCATGAACAAGGTACTGTCCCCAAACACTGCACATCAGCTGCCCACTGCATTTGACCTCTGCATTTGACCCACCCGTGAAGGAGCAGTGGGCAGCTGATGTGCAGTGCCCACTGCTCCTTCACGGACAGGTCAAATGCGGAGATGACATTTGGTTGTGGTGCGCTGTGGTGTGTTCACACTGACATACTCACTTAAAACTCAAATGAAAGACAGTGACTCACCCATCAATTGTCCTTAAAACCCACTTGCATTTTTCCCCAAGATGCTGACACTCACCAATGCTTTCTTTTTTGAAATGTGTTAATAAAAATGAATAATTGAGCATATACATATGTGTGTAGTTATCGCATTGTTTTTGTATTTAATACATTTACATTGTAAAACAATATTTAACTCAAGTCTTTCCTTAAGCATAACAGAATAATCTCAGTCTCCTCCTCCCAGAGAAATACACAACTTATTCATTAATAACTGGTATTGGATCGGTACTCGGAACCGGCCCATACCCAGAGCCCAATTATCAGCATCAGTGTCGGAGCTGAAAGGTGTATTAGTGCACCCCTAGTTACGATATGTATAATGTCGAAAGGATGTTTGCATGTATCGATGCTGTGAGCTTGTTGATTTTACATCATTTAATCAATGTATCAGTGGAGATCAATGTATCGTTACAGCTCTAACTGGTGTATGTGTTGCAGTAATATTTAAGAGGTTTAAGTGTGAATGGTGTGTGTGAGTGTGATGTGTGTGTGTGTGAGTGAGTGGTGTGAGTGTGATTGTGTGTGTGAGTGGTGTGTGTGTGTGAGTGATGTGTGTGTATGTGTGTGGGGATTCCCCTGCTCCTACAGTGCTGGTAGACTTGAGTAGAAGCTGCAGTGGAAAGTTAGGACGTGGCGTCGTGTGGCAGAAGGAGAGCTGTTGCAGGGGGTTTTCCTTTAAACGAGTGGAGCAGTTTTCCTGCACTCTTCCTGTGGGACCGGCGTCGCACGAGCTCCCCCTCCTGGACACACACACACACACACACACACACAGCTTTTTAATATTGTGGCAGTAGTGTCTAATCAGTAATAAGTCTCTTACTCTTGTCGATCTATCCCTCACATTGTTTCTCCTTTTCTCTCTTCTGTTCACTCTCTCTCTCTCTCTCTCTCTCTCTCTTTCTCCCTCCCCTCCTCTCTCCCCCCCCGTTCTATCTCCTCTCTGTGTCTCTCGTTCTCTTTTTACCCCTCTCCTCCTGTGTGTCTTTTCTTCTCGTCCCTCTCTTGTCTTTCATTTTCTCTCTCTTTCCTCCTCTCTTTCCTCCTGTTTCTCAGTCTTTTTGCTCTCTCCCCTCCCCCACTCTTCAGCAGACTGACAGGTGTGTGTGTGTGTGTGTGTGTGTGATGTACAGTGATGATGATGATGACGGATTAGCTCTCAGTCATGTTTGGCTTGATCCTAGATCCGTTTTACCAGGAACACCTAATTTACATATCCTGCTTGCCGTGTGTGTGTGTGAGAGAAGAGCGGGGGTGTTTGTTTTTACTTCTTTGTGTCGTGTCTCTCTACATGTCCTGTAGTGTGAGTGCTGCTATTGTACAGTGTATATGTGTGCATATGTTCACTACTGTAGGTGTGTGTAAAGGTCAGGGGTGTGTGTGTGTGTTCGTGTAGCCGTGTTGAGAGCAGTGTGTGAATATTTTGGGGTTTATGACGACCTGGCTGCCCCCTGAAAGACAGTAAAAACTTTCTTTATTTTTGTGGCTTGTTAGGACCGTAAACATGAGGAGAATTGACTTTATAGAAAAGTTCTGTTTTATTTGAGAAGACCCCGAACACGCGTAGCCGGGTGTTTATAAAAACCTATTATTTTTTGATGCGGTTGGGCTTATTGTCCACACGTTAATGGAGGTTTCATCACTGAAACACCGGCTTCAGTGACTACGTTTGGACAGGAGGTTCATAGCGTCATAAGTGTGCGACAGGAAATGCGTTGACGTCAGGTGTGTGAGGTTTGTTTACGTTGAAGACTGAAGGTGGATACTGTCAGAGCAGCGATTCTCGTCTCCCTTATTCAAGCTAAAGTAACTCCACTTCCCTCTCTGTCCAAACCCAGCAGCCTCTAGTCACCACTGTTTACCAAGCGACCGGATGTGATTTGTTCATTTTTTGCAGGATTCTGATTGGCTGGTGTGGTTCTGCGCAGCTCTTGGCGGTATATTTATCCGGATTCGTGTGTATGGAGATATTTTCAAAAGCGTTTTTTTTAGATACCCGGCTGCGTGTGCATATGGCCTTAAAGTGGTTAAAGATGTGCTTTCGGTCACTGAGGTTAGGGTTAAAGTCAGATGTAGCTGTAGCATTACTTGCATCCCGGGCTGGTGGAGGTACTACTGAGCAAGGTACCGTCCCCAAGCACTGGTCCCCGGGTGCTGCCCGTGTCAGCTGCCTACTGCTCCTTCACGGATGGGTCAAATGCAGAGCTCACATTTGGTTGTGGTGCACACTGTGTGCTGTGGTGTGTTCCCAACGACAAATAACCACTTTGCATCTAGTGGTTATGGGAGTCAGTGGAAGTATCTCAGTAATACGTGTGTGTGTGTGTGTTCATGTATGTAGGTGCTTGTGAGGACCTGTCTGTTCCATAAAAGATAGGAAAAAGCGGTTTGTTCATTTTTAGGGTTTGTGCTTGATGTTAGCGTTGTCCAGTATGAAACCCGGTGAGTCTCTACTGGTGACGTGAGGGTTATAGTTGTGGGTGTAGTGTTATTTATCACTAGTTATTATGGGAGTCTATGGAAGTGTTACACAGATAGTAATACAAGTGTGTGTGATGAGATGCAGGGAAGTGTAATGTGTTATTTACTTTATTGGTGTGTGTCTGGAGTGGGAGATATTTTGTAGGTGTGGTTTTTCTGTGTGTGTGTGTGTGTGTGCGCGCGCAGGTGAAGTATTATCTCAACCCCACACCACTTCCTGACCGTGTGGCTGTGTGTGCAGACTCAGGTGTTGAAGTGTGTTTCTGTAAGATAAATGTTGGTTTGTGTGTGTGTGTGTGTGTGTGTGATGAGTTGCAGGGAAGTGTTGTGTTTACTTTATTTGCGTGTGTGGAGGGGAGATATTTTGTAGGTGTGGCTTACTCTGTGTGCGTGTGTGCGTGCGTGCGTGCGTGCGTGTGTGCGTGCGTGTGTGTGTGTCTGTCTGTGTGTGTGTTGGGGGTACTGTGTGTGTGTGTGTATTGGGGGTGCTGTGTGTGTGAGAGAGTGCGTGTGTGCGTGCGTGTGTGTGTGTCTGTGTGTGTGTTGGGGGTACTGTGTGTGTGTGTGTGTATTGGGGGTGCTGTGTGTGTTTGGGCAGGGTGTAGGCATGTCTGTAAGAACACATTCTTCTTAACTCTGTTATTCTCTCTCTCTCTCTCCCTCTCTCCCTCCCTCTCTTTCCATCTCTCTCTCTCTCTCTCTCTCTCTCCTCTCTCCCCCTCTCTCCCACCTCTCTCTCTCTCTCTCTCCCCTGCCCCCCCTCTTTTCACCTCTCTCTCCTCTCTCTCTCTCTCCCTCCCCCTCTCTTTTCCCACCTCTCTCTTTCCTCTCCCCCCTCTCTTTCCACCTCTCTCTCCCTCTCTCCCCTCTCTTTCTCTCTCTCTCTCTCTCTCTCTCTCTCTCTCTCTCTCCCTCTCTCTCTCCCTCTCCCCCTCTCTCTTTCCCACCTCTCTCTCCTCTCCTCCCCCCTCTCCTCTCCCCCTCCTTCCCCTCTCTTTTCCCACCCTCTCTCCTCTCCCCTCTCTTTCCACCCCTCTCTCTCTCTCTCCCTCTCCCCTCTCTTTCCCCACCTCTCTCTCTCTCTCTCTCTCCCCCTCTCTTTCCCACCTCTCTCTCTCTCTCCCCTCTCCCCTCTCTTTCCCTTCTCTCTCTCCCTCCCCTCTCTTTCCCTCCTCCCCTCTCCCCCCTCTCTTTCCCCCTGTCTCTCTCTCCCTCTCCCTCTCCCCCCCCCTCTTTCCCTCTCTCCCTCTCCCCCCTCTCTTTCCACCCCTCTCTTTCTCTCTCTCTCTCTCTCTCTCTCCCTCTCCCTCTCCCTCTCCCCCTCTCTTTCCACCTCTCTCTCTCTCTCCCTCTCCCCCCTCTCTTTCCACCTCTCTCTCTCTCTCTCTCTCTCCTCCCCTCTCCCCCTCTCTCTTTCCACTTCTCTCTCTCCCCCTCTTTCCACCTCTCTCTCTCTCTCCCTCTCCTCTCCCCCCTCTCTTCCCACCTCTCTCCCTCTCCCTCTCCCTTTCCCTCTCCCCCCGCACTCTCTCCCACCCTCTCTCTCTCTCTCTCCCCTCTCTCTTTCCCACTTCTCTCTCTCCCCTCCCCCCTCTCTTCCACCTCTCTCCCTCTCCCCCTCTTTCCACCTCTCTCTCTCTCCCCTCTCCCTTTCCCTCCCCCCTCTCTTTCCACCTCTCCCTCTCTCTCTCTCTCTCTCTCTCAACCTCTCTCTCTCCCCTCTCTTTCCACCTCTTATTTGTCTCTCCCTCTCTCTCTCTCTCTCTCCCTCTCCCTCTCCCCCCTCTCTTTCCCCCTCTCTCCCCTCTCTCTCTCCCTTTCCTCTCCCCCCTCTCTTTCCCTCTCTCTCTCTCTCTCCCCTCTCCCCCTCTCTCTTTCCCTTCTCTCTCTCCCTCCCCTCTCTTTCCACCTCTCTCTCTCTCACTCTCACTCTCTCTCTTTCCACTTCTCTCTCTCTCCCCCCCTCTTTCCACCTCTCTCTCTCTCTCCCTCTCCCCCCCTCTCTTTCCACCTCTCTCTCTCTCACTCTCACTCTCTCTCTAACTTCTGTTCTAGTGAACTGCTTGTTTTCTAGTGAACTGAGAGACTCTGTGTTGTTTCTTGTCTTCTGTTTTTATTAACAAGTGTAAAGGAAAGTTTGCACATCTCTTGCTACTCGTTTGTGTGTGTGTGTGTGTGCGTGCGTGTGTGCATCTGTTTGATTAAAGGTGGTGCACGTGGGTACGTTGGTACTGTTAACCCTTTCCTGGCCATAACGCTGTGAGCTTGCAGCGTGAGATGACTGGCTGTGGTTCTGAAAAACTGACTCTGCAGTACTGTTATGACGAAACCGGCCAAAAGCCCAGTTACCTTAGAGGGAAATGTTCTCTTTTCTCTCCCTCCGTTTCCCCTTCTTCTTCTTCTTCTTCTTCTTCTTGCTTGTCACATTTTGCTGCTGCAGCATGAGAAAGGTGACTCATGAGTTTTCAGTAAGCCAACGAAAGTGAGGCGGTAGATCAAAGCGTCTTGCTACCTGACCATTATACATCATATTTTTAATTTTATATTTTTAAATATCAAAAGTGCAGAAGGGAGGTGCAGATGAGAGAAGTGGTGTGTTCTTATCTGATTTAATCAGGATTTAGTTTTATTCTTATGAAAGCAGCAGGATGGGAAACACTCACTTCACACAGTCACAAAAACAGCAAGTCGTCAGTAAGAGTTTCGTTTGTCGTTTTCTATCTGCCGAGTCATCTGTCTTTAAGCTCTCAGTTTTCTGTAGGAAGGAGTCAGCTGAATTGCCGAATTTGAGCTTTTTACATGCAGCAGGTTAGCTAAGGTGACACCATCCAGGATGGTTACAAGTGTCTTTGTAAAAGTGCTCAAACTAAGCGTGGGTGGAAGGAGAGCTGACGGTCATTTTCTGTTCCACATGTTGAATTCAGTGACTTTAAAACCCAAACTGTGCGGATTCAACCTGCAGATGTTCATGACGCTTTGAGCTGATCGTTTGGTTTCGATGCCACTGTTGCATCTCTTATTTACGTCCGCGTTTGTGGCGGGAAGTTGCATGGAATGTGTGAGTCAAAGTGTGGAAATGTACAAACCTTCTCGGCTCATCGCGTCATCGCCGGTCATCCTGAAAGCCCCGAAAAATAAACGGCACATAATATCTCAAGGAATCTGTTTGGTTTGCTTTGCTGATTCTGGTTTCACGGAAAACAGTTAGCCTTGTTAATATGTTTGTCAAATTCATATTTGTTTTCATCAGCTATACTAACTAGGGCCGGACAAAACTGACGTTCAGAACTAGAGGTCGATTGGTTTTTCAGGCCCGATATCTATAACGATTATTGCTAGTTAAACGATATTTGGAACCGACACGCAAAAATGTCAAAATGTTGAATTTTACAAACACCAAGCTCAGCTGAAACTCTCTTCTTCTCCTTCTCGGAACTTCATGCTGCACTTCTGCGTGTGGGGGTGGAGGTGTTTGTGTGTGTGACTGACAATAAAGTTTTATTCCAAATTAAGAGTCGACCGATTATCGGGCGCCGATATTATGCATTTTGACGATTATCGGTATCAGGGTTTAATATTGATCAGCACCGATATTAAGTAACTACAAGGTGCTCTACTGTGGCTCCACTGTCGTCTCTTCTCTCTGTGCCGTTTGCTCTCGACTCATTGCTTCATTTAACGTCCCGCCCACATCACTCTCTGATTGGCTACATGTCACACGAGTAGTAGCCAATCAACACTGAAGCTTTGTTGTCACGCACACCACACTCACACACGAGGGCAGCGTGAAGCTCCGAGGAGGAGAAGAGGAGAGTTTCAGCTGAGCTTGGTGATTGTAAAATTAAACATCGGTCATTAAACAAATATCGCTTATTGACCCTGTTAACTAGCACTAGCCCTGAAAAACTAATATCGGTCGACTATTTAGAACCTTTAATCCATGTAATCTTGCCCATGTTAGTTATTAGGGGTCCAAGTGCTGTGAAACCCTCTTGTAATTATTATCGCAGAAAGCTCAGTTTCTCAAGGTAAGTAGGAATGGTGTGCATATATGTGACAAGGCCGACGGGCCCTCGAATCCTGTCAAATTTGGTGGCTTTGTAAAGAACGGCGGGCGTGCAGTAAAGCGGCGTCGCAATTTCAGCTCCACGTCAGTCTATGGTGGGAAAAATGGATGTAAAAATGGACAGAACTTTACTCGTATGCCCCATGTATTTGTGTGTGTGTTTCTGTGTTGCAGCTAAACCCCGTGAGGCTGCAGAAAGCCGAGTGGAGTGTGAGGTCGTGCCGAAGGTGGCTCGCATGACCATCTCGGGCAAGAAGCAGACCATGGGCTTCGATGTCCCGAGGTAAGAACACTGCTCACGTCGAAACTGCGTGCAAGCACAAATGATGGACTTTTCACCCAAACACAAGCAGCTGGACAGCAGACGATACTTTCTCATTTTTCTTTATGCACTCATCTGATAGTTGTTCTCTTCATGAATTCTTTTTGGGCCTTTAATAACTTATACTCATCGAGGACTATTGCATTCCCCACTGCTCTACTCTTTAGAGATGCATAAGCAGGGAATTATTGGCTGATTCTGATGTCCGATATTTACATCCTCCGATGCTGATAAACGAGGAAGGCAGAGTTCCGCGTGTAAAGAGAAGAAATTTTGCCGACCAAAGTTCCACTGCACACTCAGAATTTTGGCACAAAAATAACACAGCAACTCTGACATTTCTAACACAGCACCAAGTCAAGCGAGCGTGAAAGCAGAGTGGAGCGAGGGCGCAGCATTTCCAGCGTAGTGCACGACATTTTAGAAAAAGTCTGCCCTATGTAGTGTACAAAGTCAAATAGAGCTCGTGTGGCTCTTCATGTGCACTACCTAGTGCGTAAAGAGCCGTTAAGCTACAACCCCGGCTATTTCCTGCGATGCATACTACCACATTGAAAAGTATGGTAAGAGTGCCTTACTTGCCGTACTATTAAGTGCAGTAGTATGCAGCTCGGGACACAGCCCATGTGCAAGCTCACAGTCGCTAAGTGAAGCAAACACTCAGTTTAGTTAAAAAAAAAAAAAAAGTTCCCACGCACAGACGAAGTTGAGCACGTTAAAGAGATTATTCTCGTGAACGTTCCACTGTGTGCTCAAAATTTTGGCACAAAATAATGCCATAAATTTTAAGACGGAAGGCGCTGGCTGTATAGAATTCCACCTCTGACTTGGCACATACCTGGCCGAAGCGCTACCTTTCCGATAGAGGTCGACCGATATTAGTTTTTCAGAGCTGATATCGATACTGATTTTTGCTGGTTAACAGGGTTGAGAACTGATATTTGGAACTGTTGTGCTAAAATTAAAATTATGAATTTTACAATCACCAAGCTCAGCTGAAACTCTCCTCTCTCCTCTTCTCCTTCTCGGAGCTTCACGCTGCGCTCATGTGTGATTGTGGTGTGAGTGACAACAAGGCTTCAGTGTTGATTGGCTACTACTCGTGTGACATGTAGCCAATCAGAGACTGTTGTGGGCGGGACATTAAATGAAGCAGCGAGTCGAGAGCAAACGGCACAGAGAGAAGAGACGGCAGTTGAGCCACAGTAACACACCTTGTAGTTACTTAATATCAGTGACGATCAAAATTAAACCCTGATACCGATAATCGTCAAAATGCATAATACCGGCCCCCGATAATCGGCCAGGACGATAATCGGTCAACCTTTATTTTCCGACATAGTATAAATGTGTCATAAAATGTCGGGGCAAATTTAAGCATCAGTCCGTTGCTGTTTACTTAAAGCAATTATTGTCTGATTCTGATATGATTCCAATATTATCGTGCATCCCTAACTGATATTGGATCAGTACTCGGGATCGGCCGATACCCAAAGCTTGTTCTACATTTTTTTAGCACACAGTAACCATGCCGATTTCTTCAGGAGTTGCCTCTTGTGAGCAGTGGCAAGTGTAAAGCTTGAATTTCTTTATTGCAGTAACATATATTTATTTCTTTTATCTTGATAAGCACATTTGTATCGACTGCCACCACCGTTTTATACATATTGTTATGTTTTGTCTATAATGTAGGTCAGATAAAAGCTGCCTTTTGATAATCAAATCACACGAGGACGAATTTCCTGTCACAACACTGCTGCTGGTTTCAGAACAGTTCAGACTAGCTAGATCCCAAAGCTAAAGTGCCGCTTATATAACGTTTTTACCAGAAATAATTAAGGAATAAACTATGTGGAGAAAGGAAAATGACCTATTTGCCGTGTGTTCCGGCGTGCAGGAACATTACTCACTAACACAATAACAACAACTAATGTGGAGAGATAAATAAATGCGCCGATGAGAGCAGGACGTGCCATCAGGGGACTGTCCCCAAGAAACTGGGACGTTTCATCGGCACGCAACAGGCTGATGTGTGAGTAAAACGTGTCGGTCAGAGAAATATAAATGTATTTAAAACTCCTACTGTGAAGATCTGGCCCAATATATGAACCATTTTAAAAGCACGATTTGAAAATTAATCCTTTCAACGTTGTCGAACGCAATTTACAGGAACCTTAAGGAAACCACGCACATGCCGTCAGAATCACAAGACTTCGACCTTAACAGACGTTATATTGAGTCCTCTGTGTGTGAAATTATTTGTGAGTAATTCTGCGCACAAAAACAGAACTGCGTAAATGCGCATAAATGACATTTTTGGCGACGTGAATACACGCTGCTGTATCTGTGAGGACGCATTACTCTCATGTGGAATGCCATCACTCACAAAAACGCTCCAGTTCAGTCAAATCTTCCCCTTTATTACAGACAAAACTCATATTTCAGCTGATAAATAACAAAAACAACCAGCGTTCTACGCACAATACAGGTGTTTACTTGATATTTTCAAGGTTCATTCCGGGACGTGCTTTCGTGGCGATGCAGGTCTGAGTGGTGTGCGGGGGGATTGTGGAAAATGTAGTTCTCTCCCAGAAATGCCAAAAGCAGCTCAGTTTATAGGCGAAAATGAGTCCAAATTGGTTCAAAATGACCCAAAACTTAAGCATTTCCTCTTTTTTAATTGATCTGATTTTTTTCATTTCCATAGAATATAGTTTAATTTTTCAATAACAAATACATTTTTATAGTTCTTCTTTCCTATTGATTACTCTCTAACATCATAAAATTGAAAAAATCTGATCTGATCAATTGAAAATGAAGAAATACTGAAGTTTTGAGGTCATTTTGAGTCAATTTTGGACTGAAATGTGCCTTTGAGTTCACTTGACGGAAATCCGTCTCAGCTGGAGTCCAATGGGCGGAAATCTGTCATAGCGGCGAAGAACTTTAATCCCTGAGAATGCTTTCCCAATGACTACGTTATAAAAAATAAAGTTTAATGTCAGCCGTGGCGAACTATCACAGTTCACCTGGGTGTATCGAACTGAGCAGGGCGTGCCGAAAAAGCTTTGTATTGCATCTCTAATACTTATTTATATATTTATACACCGGTATTTTCTTTATTATATTATATTTATATTACATTATATTCGTAGAAAGGGCAAATACCTTTTACGTTTCATACCTTACTTAAAAGGTATTTGGTATTTTTACAAATATAATGTGATGTACAGTACTGTGCAAAAGTTTTAGGCAGGTGTGAAAAAATGCTGTAAACAATGCTTTCAAAAATGGAAGTGTTAATCATTTATTTTCATCAATCAACAAAATGCAGTGAATGAACAAAAGAGAAATCTAAATCAAATCAATATTTGGTGTGACCACCGTTTGCCTTCAAAACAGCATCAATTCTTCTAGCTACACTTGCACACAGTTTTTGAAGGAACTCGGCTGGTAGGTTGTTCCAAACATCTTGGAGAACTAACCACAGATCTATAATCCTATAATCCTACAAAATAATATAATGACTACAAAATAATAGAATGACTATAATCCTACAAAATAATAGAATGACTATAATCCTACAAAATCCCTGACTTTGTGCAAGTGTACCTAGAAGAATTGATGCTGGTTTGAAGGCAAACGGTAGTAACACCAAATACTGATTTGATTTAGATTTTTCTTTTGTTCGCTCACTTTGCGTTTTGTAAATTGATAAAAAATAAACAATCATCATTTATATTTCTGAAAGTATTCGTTGTTTACAGCATTTTTTCCCACCTGCCTAAAACTTTTGCACAGTACTGTATAAGCAATAAAACTTTCTGATCCTTCTGCAGTAGTAGTGAGGCTTTATTATTACTCTACTCTGTGGAGTTTATCAAATTGAGATGTTATTAATATTTTTAACTGGCCTCAATTCTATACTTTAGTTACTGTGAGTGGTACGAGTTTAATAATGTGTGTGTGTGTGTGTGTGTGTTAAAGTAGCACCACCTGTGGAAAGCCTCAGCGCTCTCTCCAGCCCTGCACTCCCCCCCACGGGTGTGGTCTGTGGTTTAAGGTGTGGAGGTGATAGTCTGTGGCTTTTTGTCAGGGTGTGTGTGTGTGTGCGCGCACATTTTATTATAATCTATAGGCAGCAGCCAGCCCTGTGGTTTTAATGCTTTCCCAGAATTCACTGCATCTCACTGGTCACATTACTTTCAGTTTTCACTACCAGAGCAGCTGAACAACAATAAGTCAAAGTTAACGTTGGCGTCTCAGCGTTAAACAAGTGTACAGAGAGACGAGACGATGTGCATCCAGTTCCTACAGGCTACAAACAACACATGGAATATACATATATAAATAATGTCTAAACTAGAAGTAGAACATCTGCAGTTTTAGTGATGTGAGGTGTTCAGTAATACTGTATGTGCGGATATTGCAAGAGCAGGCAAGTGGAAGAAAATTATAAATGCAACTCTGGAATGTACCTTTGTGCATGAAATGTGTAGAGGTTTAATATGAATATTCTGAACAGACAAACTTAAACTAGGGATGCACTGATCCAATGCTAGTTCTCTCCCAGAAATGCCAAAACGCAGCACAGTTTATAGGCCAAAATGGTTCAAAATGGCCCCAAACTTCAGTATTACTTCATTTTTAGTTGATCAGATTTTTTTCAATTCCATCAGAATGTACATTATTTTTTTGATAACATGCATTTTTATAGTTCTTCTTTCCTGTTGATTACATTCTAACATTATAGTCAATTGAAAATGAAGAAATACTGAAGTTTTGGTTCATTTTGAGCCGATTTGGACCGATTTTGACCTATAAAATGGACTGCTTTTGGCCTTCGGGATGAGCGGCGTTTGACCACAAGTAACGAGTGTTTTTAACAAATAAAACAACAAAAGTGGTGTTTTACTGTCAGTTGTGTAAAAATATAGTTGAATTGTGGCACCTTTGGCATTTCATTTCATTTGGCAGTGCTTGCAGATTTTTTTTTTGAGGACACGTGTAGGCAGAATTGAGTGCACGCAGACGCCAGATATTGCTTGCAAAAGTTCCTCTAAATTTACATAAAATGTACTGTACTGTGATATGTACAGTTGTGGTCAGAGGTTTACATACGCTCATCATCGGTATGAATGTCATATTCATTTCGGGCTGTTCATGATTGATTTTGTTTCCAGGGCAGAATGATGATACAACATACAACTTCAGTGATTTTTTTGAACAAGAATTGGGTCCACAAGACTGAATTGATTGCTTTCTCAAATCAAAACAAGCTGAAATATATACATACATCCCAACTAAATTCTGAAGATTCTAGAATGTCTTAACTTGACATCTTAACTTCTCGATAGTGATCACGCTTAACTGCAGCTGATAGTTTCTTTTTTGCAGCATAGAAAGGATGTGTTTAACAGTGTTCATTGGCTTGACCAATACTCTGAACAATGGGAAAGAACAAGGAGCTCAGTGGAGATCTAAGAATGAGAATTGTAGATTTACACAAGTTGGGGAAGTCTCTTGGATCCATCTCTAAACAACTGCAGATTCCACGATCATCAGTTCATACAGTTTAAAAAAACAACCGTCTCGCTGTTGATTTAACTAAATATTAGTTGAGGTGTGTGTATATATTTGAACCTGTATGTATCATTTTGACTCTGTGTTGCTTAGAGATGATCCTAAATAAATTCAGTCTTGTGCACCCAATTCTTGTTTTAAAAAATCATTATAGTTGAGTGATTATTTGTCATTGTGAACACACCACAGCACAGCACACAGTGCACCACAACCAAATGTGACCTCTGCGATTGACCCATCCGTGAAGGAGCAGTAGGCAGCTAACAAGCACCCGGGGAGCAGTGCTTGAGATGGTACCTTGCTCATGAGTACCTCAGTGGTAACTTTACCGGCCCTGGATTCGAACCTGCGACCTTCTGATCACGGGGCGAACACCCTACCGTTACACCACCAGCTGCCCCCCAACTGAAGTTGTATGTTGTGTAATCATTCTGCCCTGGAAAAAGAACGCTTCAAATAAATTATTAAAAGCCCAAAATGAATATGACATTCATGCCTGTGATGAGTGTGTGTAAACTTGCACATCCCTGATCCATTCACCTCTGTGTTCATCACATGCTCATCGCACGTCCACTGCACCACTCCGCTACGCATTATCCATAAATGTGTTAAAGTTTTTGTGTGTGTTAACATGTTAATGTTCCCAGCCCTAGTAAGATACGTTGTAGAAGGTTTTCAGTAACCAAAACTCATCTTTACCTAGATGTTAGAACAGGAATATTAACCAGCAGCAGAAAGTCATAATCAGTGCCTATAATGCAACGTTTAATAGTGCTATGTTTCTTGTAAGGGCTAAACTGGGACACACTCTTGCTGGCTAAGTCCTGATCTTAGTCATCCAATCAGATAACCCAAAATGTCCCTGCGTTAAGGGGCAGTTCTCACACAAAAACCCATGCGACAAGCTATGAAACTCGTTAAAGTGTTAAAGAGAAGAAAGTTTCACATGGAATTTAATATCGCTGCAAATCTCAGTCCGCTGCTTTAAAACGAATAAAACTACTCTTCACCAGTTGGAGTGAAGAACTGCAGCGGTAAAAATATCAGTTTTCAGTTTGCTAGATGAGAGTCTTGAAAACTAACCAGATGTTTTCAGAGATGCAAATAACGCACAATATTCGAAACACCGAACTGAAGCTTACAGAAATCGCTGTGCTGTAGATAGTTTCAGTGTTATGACTCATGTTGGCTTTAAAAAGTCTAAATTACTAAGTTGTGCTCGCTCTGCAACGTGGAACTTTTTTGAGCTTGGAAAATTTCAAATTATTTCAACTTGCAGTAATGCAGCAGTTGGTCCTGTTAAATGAATATTATATGAGTCAAAATGCAGCTCTGTATCTTTGCCCAGATTTTCTCAGATGTTCCGAGCATTCCGTACACGCTCGTATGGAACGCTGATGGTGTCAAAATTAGTCCCTATTTATTGTGCAATTGACAGTAAAACACTGAATTTTACACCGTTTCATTTCTTAAAAAGGGCGTTTTTTGGCAGCACTCTTATCACACCCTCCAGGATGTGATTCAAGATTTCAAGAGATTCAAGAGTCTTTATTTGTCATGTGCAAATTATACAGGTACAGCATGCAGTGAAATGTATCCTGATCCGCTCTTTTAACTGTGCAATTAGGCGAATTAGAAAAAACAAAATAGAGATACAAATACAAAACTTACAAACTTAAATACAAACTTAAATAAGGAGGTCAGGGAAATAGGGCAAAAAATAAAACTATATCTTATATACAATAAGGTACATGAAGTTACATGAAGTTCCATATGTGCAGAGTGTTAACCTGAGTTTACAAAATTGTTCTAAAGACAGATGACGGGTGCAATGAGATGTTTTTAAAGTGCCGAGTGCAACTGTGATGTTGCGATGGAAACTATTAACAATACGCCTTTCAGAGTCACACATTTTGGCTAAATACGGCCACAAATTCTTGCTTCCGTCTTAAACAGTAGCGCACCTTTAATTTGTTTTAAGAGTATGCTACAGCACAAATCCTTAGTATTGCTGGATGAGACAGCTGACGGATGTAGTTAGCTGCTTGTACTCTGTAGCTTATAGTGTAGACACCAGATTTTGCTGATTTTTTTGTGTGTAATATGAGTGAAAAGCAACACGTTTCATTGTGTGTCTGCGTAGCTCGGAGGAAAACGGCGCTAACCCCTCCGTACGCAGGGGTCCGAGCCCCGAGGTGACCCCACTGCAGCCCCCCCAGGAGACCCCGACCAAAAGCCAGGGGGCAGGAGAGGAGCAGGCCCCAAACCCCACCCCAAAAAGCAGCAGGAACAAACAGCAGCTCAACATCCGAGCTGAACTGGAGAAGAGACAAGGAGGAAAACCTCTCCTCAACCTGGTGGTCATAGGTCTGCATCCATCCATCCATCCATTCATCCATCCATCCCTCTCTTCCTCCCTCCATTGATCCCATAGTCTTATCTCCCTCTCCCTCCATTTCTCCCCTCCCTCCCTTCATTGCTACCGTCTGTTTCCCTCCATCCCTCCGTCTATCTCCCTCTCTCCCTTCATGCCCCCCGTTTGTCTCCCCCCGTCCTTCCATCGCTCCATTTGTCTCCCTCTTTCTCTCCCTCCCTCTGTCTGTCTGCCTCTGCCTTCCTTTCTTCCCGTCCGTCTCTCTGCCTTCATCCGTCCATCCATCCATCTTTCCCTCCATCCATTTGTTTGTCTCCCATCTCCCTCCCTCCGTCTGTCTCCCTCCCTCCCTCCTCCATCTGTCTGTCGGTCTGTCTCCTTCCTTTCCTCCCTCCCTCCCTCCCTCCTCCATCTGTCTGTCGGTCTGTCTCTTCCTTTCCTCCCTCCCTCCGTCTGTCTCTATCACTCAAACCCTCCTTCCCTCCCACTCGCCACCGTCTGTGTCTCTGCCTTCAACCATCCACCCTCCCCTGTCAATCTGTCTCTCTCCCTCTCTCCCTCCCTCCCTCTGTCTGTCTGTCTGTCTGTCTCCCTCTCTTTCTTTTGTTAGAATGAGTTTTATACCTGTAATGTGTAAATGTGAAATCTTCGTGTGAGTCAGCAGTAGGAATATTTCCCCACCCTGAGAGATACAAGTCAGAGTCGGTGTGCAGACAGACCGACCTCCACCCTGTCTACAGCACGTTATGTAAAATACATCTTGCACTATATTTTAGGAATAAACGTTAGGGGTTGAACCCGATTATTGACTCCCTCCGCTTATCGCCACTGCTGTTCTTATGCCTTTATGTGGTATCCTGATATGAAATGATATATATGCTCATAAAATTATTTATTCATCTGGTTATTGATAGCAGTATATAAGCCCCTAAAGAGGTCAGTGAGGCAAAAATGAAATGAATGTAAGTTCAACATGCACACGACATATTTACCAAAATAAATTTCACGTTGTTTATTTATCACTTTTCTTAGTAATAATCAGTATCGTTATCGACGCTGAGGAAACCACCCCCAATAAAAATAAATCTCTTATCTAACCTCGCTGTTTTAAATCAAATCAGGAGTAAAACTGCGTATGTGTATCTCCATGAAGGCTATATTAAATAAAGTGTAAATATGTAAATCATCGTGAGTTTGTGTGCGTGTGTGTGTGTGTGTTTAGGTCACGTGGATGCAGGAAAGAGCACTCTGATGGGGCACCTGCTGTATTTATTGGGCAACGTGAACAAGCGCACCATGCATAAGTACGAACAGGAGGCCAAGAAAGCGGGCAAGGCTTCGTTTGCGTACGCCTGGGTGCTGGACGAGACC
The DNA here is from genome assembly GCA_032718565.1 of Distichodus sexfasciatus. Lineage (NCBI taxonomy): Eukaryota > Metazoa > Chordata > Actinopteri > Characiformes > Distichodontidae > Distichodus > Distichodus sexfasciatus. The sequence goes on along the minus strand of JAVGVS010000062.1, from coordinate 2,220,729 downwards.
GGGGAGGAGAGAGACCGGTCAGTTTAGTCATCTTACATCTCATTTACACACACTTTACAGCAGCGGTGGACAGTTCTGCTTCTGGAGTGATAATATCCGTTCTCTTCAGAACGTCAGGCCTCATTCAGCCGTGCTTAACCTTTATTTGAGCTTTGACATTGTTGAACATTCTTCTGTCCCTTTGTTGGAACATCAACATCACACAGGCAGGTCTTATATATCTATCAGAAAGCCCAGCGCTAATCTTGTATTTATGTATTTAATGTGAAAATACCATTTCTTTTTAATCAGCAAATTTTAGTCATCGTCTAATTTTAAGCAATATTTAGTCATTATTCAGTCCCTCTAGGTTTTCGCAGCCTTTTTGAGATTGTCGCAGCCTAAAATGCCTGGTTTTACGGCAAAGTTTGGACTCCCTTTATAATGATTCTTTAACAATTCATTAAAATGAAGGAACAAAACCACTATTATTTTTAACAACCATTAATCATTTAGTTATTTTTGATGGTAAATGTGAGATGTTTTATCACACGTTTCCTGCGTCTTCTAAATGTAACAAGGAAGTGATTTCGTTTTGCAGGAAACAATAATGATTGGATTTTTTTAGACACGTGTGGTGCAAATTGATGGTGGTCTAGTGGTTAGGATACTCGCCTCTGGACCATGAGGTCATGGGTTCGAACCCTATCTCCAGCACTAACATCGTTGGCTGCTTGAGCAACACCCTTAACCCCAACTTGCTCTCAGGTCCCTGAGATCATGCGTTTTGCACCGTGTTCACTAGGGACGCCACGGGGTTTCACCAAACCGTTCGGGCCGCCCTGTTCGGTCCGATACACACAGAGTACCGTGATAGTTCGGTACGCCCGATGTTAAACTATAATCTTTTAAACATGGTCATTGTGCACCCATTCTCATGGATTATAGTTCTCCTTGGCTACGACAGATTTCCGCCCATCAGACCTTAGTTGTGAGAGATTTCCGTTAGTCGAACGCAAAGGCATATTTGAGATAAAAGCAGATCCATGAGAATTTAAATGCGAGCGGGAGGCGGGTGCACATCGCCAACTTATTAGATTGTCGATTACGCGGGCTCGCCGGTCAGCTGTGTAAACACTCTCGGCTTTCACTGAAACGCTCCAGCTCAGTCAAATCTCCCCTTTATTACAGACTAAATATTTTAGCTGAAAAATAACAACCAGCGTTCTACTCAAATGTATTGACATTTTGTTAGTGTTTATTCTGGCCTTATTGTGACGCAGCTCCGAGTGGCGCACGGCGGGATTGTGGGAAATATAGTTCTCTCCCAGAAACAGCAAAAGCAGCTCATTTTATAGGACAAAATGAGTCCAAATTGGCTCAGAATTACCCCAAACTTTCTTTGTTTTCAAGATATTTTTTTCAATTTTATATAATGTTGGAGAGTAATCAATAGGAAAGAAGTATAAAAAATGTATTTGTCACAAAAAAAATCTATACTCTAATGGAACTGAATATGGAGTGCTGTGGCGTGTGCTCCCACTTTATTCAGGACTATATAACCAGCCTTTTCACTCTTTTCCCCCTCTCTCTCATGTCGCCTTGCTGCCCTTTTTTTTTTTTTTGGCTCTCATCCAGAGGGGTGACCATGGACGTAGGGATGACCAAGTTTGAGACCAAATCCAAAGTAGTGACCCTGATGGACGCACCTGGACACAAAGACTTCATTCCCAACATGATCACCGGAGCAGCACAGGTACGACGAAGACGAGAACCACACAATTAGTCTGGGTTTATAGTCCAGTTCTCATGAGCAGGTACCAGTTCCAAAAATTCAGCATTGAATTATTAAAGATGGGAATAGTGAAACGGTTAGGGAGTTGGCCCTATGATTGGAACGTCCCTGTCCGGTGAAGGTACCAGTGAGGTACTCGTGAGCAAGGTACCATCACCAGGCGCTGCCAAAAATCTGCCCACTGCTCCTTCACGGATGGGTGAAATGCAGAGGTCACATTTGGTTGTGGTTTGTTCACAATGACAAATAACCACTCACTTAAACTCACTTCGTAGTTACCGTTACAGTCTATTTATGTCCTCCACTGGCAGAATGCAGGTTGGAGGAAGAGAGAGTAAGATAAAGAGGGCGGTCAAAGGAGTGCATGTGAGAATTCGTTTTGTGACTCTGCAAAAATGGTCTGATAGAAAGTCTGAATGAAAGCTGTGCCTTGTGGACGAGCTTGCCGCTGTACCACCAGTTCTCTACAGATGAGTGTGCTTCTTGTGTTTGGGTTGGGATTCTCGCTGAACCACTGAATGAAATTACTCACATTCTACTGGCCTGACTTAGTCACTTCCTCCCGGGCGATGCTGAGTAAGGTGTTCAGCGGAGAGAAAGTGGTTCGCGGTGTGTGTACGTGTGTGTGCGGCGGTGTGTGTATTGAGAAAGGGGACCGCTGGGGAGAAAGTGTGTGTGTAAGGGAGTCCTCTGAATGATAAGGTAAACTATGATTTGTCAGTTCTTATGGTTTGTGGGGACGTTACTGGTATGTGAGGACCGGTCCCCAAAAGATGTGCTTTGGTTACTGAGGGGAAGGTTAGCATTAGGTTTAGTAATATTTACATCAAGTCACTATGAGAGTTAATGGAAGCACCTTACAAAGATAGTAAAACAAGTTTGTGTGTGTGTGTAAGTGTGTGTGCGTGTGTGTGTATGTATATGAGTAGGTAAAAGACTATGGCTAAGAAATCGGCAATGTTTCAGGCGAGGGTTACGTCTGACTGATCTTATGCCCTTCAGTGACTAAGCAATATGAGTAAACGAAGAGGGTGAAAAAAGAAAGGACACGTTGGCACACTTTTAGCTTTGTTAATAAAAAGCAAAAAATTGGTTGGAAAAATGGTTAAAAACCAGCTTTTTATGGACGTAACTAATGGTGTCCCTTAGGGTTCCGTATTAGGGCCTGTTCTTTTCAGCACCTCTTTTACACATGCTCCCTCTTTAGTAAAGTCAGAACAAGAGCTTCAAGGCTGTGGTTGTCGTTACACACTGATCTGCCAATAAGTTAGGGTGATTGTCTTTACAAATACTTTCCGTAAATGTCAGCACTGCAGGCCTCCAGTTGAACGTAACGTGATGTTATAATGTGTATGACGTCTGGTGTCGTGAGCTTCTGCCTACCTAGTAATGTCCCACCCACCTAGTCATTAGGGCTGGGTATCGTTGCTGATTTCCTGAATCGTTTCGATTCTGATTCACAAGGTCATGATCCGATTCAATTCTCGATTCGATTCAATTCCATTCAATTCGATTCGATATCGATTTATTTAGAGATTTCTTTGCGTCAATACTAGTTTTGCTTGGTTATAAAATTAGGCCAGACAGTGATTTGAGCGGAGCAGCTTCAGCCATGGCTCTATTTGGTTTGGGTTTCGCCGGTCTCATGTTTTTATAGCTCTCCTTGCGCGGTCGCGAGAAGTAGTGCATAACTGCAGGAAAAGATCGATCCGCGAATTTTTGAATCGATATCGTATTTTTCGAACAAGAATCGATATTGATCGGTGAGCCCAGCCCTACTAGCCATAAAGAGTGCATTGATGACTAAGATAAAGAGATAAGATAAAAATGATAATTGAATTTAATAAATATATCAGTGCATATTGTATTTTGCGATTTGGTCCAAAGATTTATGGAAGAAGACCCATTTTGCAGAAAAATACATGCAATGAAACTTAACTTAATAGTGCTGTTTACCATACAAAAGAATAAGCATCACCTAAGAACAAATCTCAAATAAGAAAACACTGGTAAATGTCAGTCTTTGGTGTAACTGGGTTATAAGAGGAAATTTCTTCTTATGAAAGATTGCTGAGTGAGGCCCTGAGACTATACAGGAGGCACAAATGGTAGAGAAACGTTAGGGAGGTTAAGTTTTGTTGATCTTTGTTGATTAATATTGATCTTTGCAACGTCTGATCACTCATTTGTGATGGTTTCTGTGTGTGTGTGTGCGTGCGTGTGTGCGCGTAGGCCGACGTGGCTGTGCTGGTGGTGGATGCGAGTCGGGGTGAGTTTGAGGCAGGGTTCGAGGCCGGCGGACAGACGAGAGAACACGCCCTGCTAGTGCGATCGCTTGGCGTTACGCAGCTCGCTGTCGCCGTCAACAAGATGGACCAGGTGAGGGATTTCACATTAAAACAAAAATATGTAAAAGCAAAAAAAAAAAATCCAGGCTCTAAAATGTTCAAAGATATGCCTAGTGCCTAATATCAGCCCCCGATAATCGGCTCGGCCTGTTAACACGTATGCAGATATTTTTATAAAACGCAATTTTTTAAAATACGTTTGGGCCTTTCGTTTACATGTCAACAGAGTTTCAGGCACCTCAAAGGCATATTTTTTAAAAATGCTCACCAAAGTGAAGATTTTTCAGAGTGCTGGAAAAAATATGATGCAGAGAAGTGGTAAACATTCGAGTTTGGAATCATTTCGTTTTCTAGTGTGTTATATTTTTAACCAAATATCATGTTAACAGAAATGAGAAATATACATATAAAAAAAATGTTTTTATAAAAATGTCTGCATGCATGTAAACAGGTCCTTATATCTGCACCTGTCACTTCCAGATCATGCCACTTGTGTTGGATAAACAAGTAAAACAGAATTTGAGTGTCCATTTTCCATTTTTTCCATTGTTCTTTTTAGCGTAAAGTTGGTTTTGGAAACTGTGAAAGTGAAAGACGAGTTTTGCGGGTTTTGGTTTTTAATGTACAAAAAGAACGATACACGGCTTCAGCACATGTCTGAGAACTCAGCCGCTGCACCTCTCCCACCACTGTCTGTGTGTGTGTGTTGAACTCAGGTGAACTGGCAGCAAGAGAGGTTCAAGGAAGTCACCTCCAAGCTCGGACACTTTCTGAAGCAAGCTGGTTTTAAGGTGACATCCTCTTGTATTTCACAACTCTACTTATTAGAACTTTTGTACACACTCACCCAAGATTCTCAGCTTTTCACGCACATCAAAAAAAGTGTGCGTTACATGTTTGTGTGAGAGACATTTTACCTCTGATTTTATCATAGGAATGATTCATTTATTGCTGACGTCGCTTAAAAGTATCTCGAGTTGTAAAATGAGTGCGGTGCCAGAATACCAGGAAACCGCCTTTAGCCTCCGGTTTATTAGCTGAGAATTCTCTGATAATTCGCTCTCCAAATTCTGAGAGGGTAAACAATGTGTTCTGTTCTCAAGCTGTTGAGAGAGATACAGGACTTGGAAACTGACTTATCACCTCCCAGACTTGTGTAGAATGTGATAATGTTCCATCTGAGCCCTGTGGAGCTTGATCTCATATCTGTAGAGCAGAGTGAAAGAGAATAGAAAGCCTTTATTGTCTTCATCGACAGTTAGGAGGCTGGATGATAGGAGCTCGAATCGATATTGGACGATTAATTGAACGATATCGCGATTAACTGAACATTTCGTTTTAGGACTGCCGATTATGTTGAAAAACATCACAAAAATAGCGTTTTTTTTTCTTTTTTGGAGACCAGATTAATTTGGAAGACCTTTTCTTTCATATAAGACCAAAAAAGAAAAATCGATATTTTTGAACATAATCAGCCCGTATCTAAATAAATAGAACGCCGACTTCCGACTCATTACGGCAGATCGAGTCACAAATTGTTAATCGATTAATCTGCCGATAACTTTTTCTATTGATCGGTTATAAATCGGATAAAAAGAGAAAAAATAATAATTTCCAGCATTTTTAAATAAAACAGTTTCTATTTTTCTAGATTTATTTTTTACTCTCTAACGTTATAAAATGGAAAAAAATGGAAAGAAATTCTGATTAATTGAACCTGAATTTTTGACCATTTTTAGCCAATTTGGACTCATTTTTGTATGCAAGATGGAGTTCCACATGAGTGTTGCGTCACAGTAACACTGCAGATATCAAGTAAATGTCTGTACTGTGAGTAGAACGTCGGTTCTCGTCTCCTTCTTATTCTTCTTTTATGGAGGTCGGCGTCCAGTTTAATGCTGCTTTACTGCCACTGCGGCTTTAGCTTACTGACCACACATTAGGGAGTAGCCACTGTGTAATAACGTAGACCCAACTAATCCATTAATAAACTAGTCGCCAACTATCTTAAGAATCAATTTTTAATCGATTAGTTGTTGCAGCCCTGCTCATGAGGATTACGATTAATGAGCGATTATTTTGACGTTTGTTTTTCCCTCGTAGTTTGCTGACAAGGTCTGTACTGTAAATATGCTCCACTATTAAAGGTGGGGTAATAAAAGACTGTGCTGTGTTCACAATGACGTAAACCACAAGTATTAGAGTAGGTACTTACCCAGCGTTGCTGATACACATTTTGGGCTCTGCTAAATATTACGATGTGCCAAAACTTGCCATTTCATGCCACAATGTGACATACAGTACACGTTTATAGCTGGATTTTCAAATCATTTATTTAAATACATCAGTTAGTGGTCGATGCGATATCCGATATTTTCATGCTTACATCTTCCGGTAGGATTCAGATAAACGAGGCCGATAGCAAGTCAAATAGGGCGCGTGTGACTCTCCGTGTGCACTACCTAGTGTGTAGAGAGCCGTTAAGCTACAACCCCGGCTATTTCCTGAGATGCGTACTACCACATAGAAAAGTATGATAAGAGCTGCTTACCCACCATACTATAAAGTGCAGTAGTACGCGACTCGGGACACAGCCCATGTGCGAGCTCACATTCGCTAAGTGAAGCAAACACGCAATTTAGTTTAGAAAATTTTCGCGCTAAATTGCGTGTTTGCTTCACTTAGCGAGATTTTGCCGGTGAACGTTCCGCTGGGTGCTCAGAATTTTGGCACAAAATAACGCCATACGCTTTAAGACAGAAGGCACAGGCCGTATAAAATCCCACCTGGACACGCCTGACACGAGCGCTACCTTTCCCACGTACAATAAATGCGTCATCAAACATCGACTGGAAACATCGGGCAAATGTAAGCGTCAATTCAGCGCCGATGACTTTAAAAAAATTAAAAAAAGCAATTATCGGCCGATTCCTATATGATCCCGATATTATCGTGCGTCCCTAAAATCAGTAGGCCTGGTTATTTGTACGGTGAATTCTACCACAAAATTTGAATATGAAAAAAGTCTGAATTTATATGTTTCAGATACAGTTTTTGTCATGATAAACGAGGCAGGCGGGAGTATGTATGGATCGATGTATCGTTACACCCTTTATTGTGTATGATCAGGTGCAGCGGATATAAGGTTTGTTTGTGTTATTATTAGGGTTGCACCGATACCAATACCAGTATCGGGTATCGGGCCGATACTTCATTAATATACTCGTACTCGTAAATAAATTGCCGATACCACGCACCGATACCACTCAATGGTATTTCACTACAACTAACGTCATTGTCAGCGGATGTAATTTGTTGTCCCACCTGACTTCAGTGTTTAGGGGGAGACAACGATACAGAAACTTAGGTTCTGAGGTCCTGCCCACAAGCTCGTGTGAAATCCAGGGCTCCAGGCGGCAACTACAGTGTTCGCCAGGGCGGCTGGATTTTTATTTTCCAAATAGTTTGTTCTTTCCAGTCAGCAATGGCAACCGTCTCTCTCAAGCCAAAGGGAATTTTTTTTTAAGAAGCAAGAAACGGCTTTTAATTATGCGCAGATAGTCTCAGCCCCAGCGTTTCCCGCAACGCTTTATAGTTAAGGTGGCCATCGTAACTACGTCCCCGGCGGGGAAAATAAATAAGCATAAAAATCCTGCTGTATCCATAGACAGTAAAAGAAGACCGCGTTACGATGAGGCCAAATAGCAGCATCTAAACTTCCGAACTCAAAAGAAGATGCTACAATGTTTATATGAAATAGGACCGAACGCGGAAGTTCCCGACGCTTTTTGTCACTTAGCAACAACAAGCGCCGAGAAAGTGCTTTGGAAGTGAGGTTTTGATCCACTCTCAGCGCAAAAAAAGCGTTTGATGGACAGGGTTTGTTTTTGTTTTTTGTTTTTTTTAACCGCAGCGCTCAGAGTGCTTCAAGTTGAAATCCGTTCAGCTTCTAGAACAGCGCTTTGCTCGTCAATATCACTTCTCTCTTGCTAGCCAATCAAAATCGAGGAAGCGTTATTCATTATGTACATATAAGCCAGGCTCCTAACTTCTTTCTTTTGTCCGGAGCCCTGAATGGGTCAACAGAGTAAGTTTTGCTGACTTTTAAGTTGCCTGCATTAACTATGCAGTACATTTCATTTCATTTATCTGCTTATATTTACATTTTGTCTAATGTGATGACACTTTTTTGTTAAAACCAGAAAGATCTGTTTATTTCTGCCGTGGAATAGCCTTGTGTTAATGATTTGATATTTAGCCTTATTATAATCTGCAAAGGAGAAAATAAAATCTGCCTCCCAGTGAATTACAGCTAAGAATCTAAGAAATATCGGTATCGGTACTCGGTATCGGCAAGTACACAAATAAAAATACTCGTACTCGTATCGGTTTGTAAAAAAGTGGTATCGGTGCATCCCTAGTTATTATTAAAGTGTTATTAAAGGCGCGGTGTGATGATGTTGCAGGAGTCGGATGTGTTTTACGTACCAACCAGTGGACTTTCAGGAGAGAATCTCACCACCAAGAGCAAAGAAGCAGCACTTACAGCCTGGTACAACGGCCCCTGTCTGCTGGACCAGATAGGTAAGTGTGCGTGTGTGGATGACTGTGTTTTTGTTTTTGAATTATTTTTTGGGGGAAAAAATTCTACACTACACTAGGGTACGCACCGATCCGATAGGTGGATGGGATATCGGTCCGATAATAACTCAAACAGCTGGATCGGGTATCGGTGGCGTTGGTAGCCCATCTGTAAATGCGTACACGCTCAGTAGGTCCTGCATTGGACGCGTTACTGCGGTAAAGCTGGTTTATTGTTCCACATTCACACACATAGTGAGTGGTATGACAATGAGCAGAACAAGCAGCGTAACACACTACAACCCCAAAAGCATGACAATAAAGTTTACTTTGACTTCTGAAATTGGGGACGTGTTATAGCATCCTCATTTTATTGTTTTAAAATAAATGTAAGAAAACTATACAAAACTATTATATGACTGTATTTGTGACCCTCCACGGCAAAACCAGTCGCTTGTTGCAACGTAGGTTTCCGAGAAAAACCACCGTTTACGTTGCGTGGGGTAAAATTTTGGATTTTTTGTTTTTAGTGTTTTGAAACAGTGGAAGGTCTATACTGTACTGTTGTGAATAAATTTGGCTGAAAAACTTACCCTTTCCATCCTAAAAAC
>JAVGVS010000062.1:2164258-2201673 GCA_032718565.1 Distichodus sexfasciatus | reverse complement strand
AAACACAGGTAGACGTAGGAACCTTTACAAACATAAATATACATTAATATATCGCATTAGAACTGTCTGAGTCCTGCTTCATGACCTAATCTTATCGTGTTACAGCACGGATACAACCGAGGACTGATTTAAACGGCTTTGTTTGACTTTTGTTGTAATTATTTAGTTACAAACTCCCCAAACCTTCACCTTTCAGGAAGACATACATTCACTATTAGCTCGGGGATACATGTAGTGGATCGTTTTTGCACTTTAAGGCGATTTGATACTGAAAGAAGCAGCTGTAGTCGTATGGAAACTGTGCGATGCGTTTTTAAGAGGCTGTGCGCGCTCCCGCGGACGCTAATCAGTTCTTGGCAGACAATCACTTTTTGGCACGACACCTGTCCCATTCTGATAACCGTTAAACTACCAACTACCCCAACTTAGTTATTTCATCATAAATTCATGACTTTAATCATATAGATGTGATTTTGTGATCAATGTTAGAATGTTTACAATGTTAAGAGAATATCTATGAATAAAGTTCTCTCAGAATTCTCCAATGATCGTTATACCTCCTTAATGAAAAGTGGTTAAAGTGCAGACGCTTATTTTATTCGGTTTTAATCCCATAGGAAACGTAAATTACTCAGTTCAACATGTTTCTTTAGGACAGTTTCACAACTGGTCACCCTGTGTAGGGTCACTTTAGGACAATGTTAATATTGATTTTCTTCAGGATCGGCCCAAGGCATATGTGAATTGAACACGGTGGGGGCCCCGAATGAAATTCTGCTTGGCGCCCCATAAAGGCTTGGGTGGGCCCTGCATTTGTTTGCTCCACCCTGTCCGGTCTGGTCCGGTCCTGTCCTGTCCTGTGTGATGAAATTTTGATTGCGAAACAACAGAGCAGAACGAAGTGCGTTCACCCTGTTTACTCGTTCTTCTGCAGAGCTACAAGTTGTTAGTCTCTAAAGTTGCTGTAGTTGTACATTTTTAAGAAGCTGTTCTCAGCCATGTCTAAGCAGAGTGATGCGAGGGTTGAGCTGGTGCTGGAGAATTACATCGGCGGAAGATTTGTGCCGTGCTCCAAACACATCGACTCTTACGACCCGTCTACAGGAGAGGTTTACTGCAAGGTGCCCGACAGCGGAGCTGCTGAGGTGAGTCAGGCTTAAACAAAACATTTAAACTAGCTCTGCACACATGTAGGCCTTAAAGCATGGAGAATATGAGCAGATTTTTTATTATTATTGTTATTATTGAGTAAACTCTTGTCCCAAGCGTAGTTTTAAAAAGAGTCTGAAACTGTGCTGTTCTCTAATGCATTTGTGTAAATATCTGCACGTTTATTTGTTGTCTTGATTATAATCAGTAAAGCACACTGCGAAAATGTGAAATATGAATAAACTTGCCTTTGCCTTTTGAGCGAGTTAGAGTTTGTCAGGTTGAACTTCGCTCTCTTATGTTTAGGAGTCAACACAGAGTTAATGATTAACGATGGGGCAGTTGGTAGTGTAACGGTTCAGGAGTTCTCCCCCAGTAAAAATGTCCCAAACACCATATTCTGTGAGCGTCAGATTTTGTGACCATAGGGGCGCTGTTTCGCTCTTTTCCTTCTGGACGAGCGTCGAGTTCTTTGTGTGCACGAGCGTGATACGCAGTTTACGTAAAACTGAAACGCGATATCGCACGGCTCGAGCTCCGCATGCCTCTGTCACGCGGACGCAAAACGTACACAGAGCTTCAATGCGTTACCGTTCATGCGTTGTATTATACAGGATACAAACACACGTTAACCAAAGAGTAAAGTCAAGCTTCGTGGATAAACTATACTACAATCAAATCTGTCCAATAATCGAGGCTTTTTTTTCATCTCCAACCATATATTATTTTAACGCGTTTTGGTTTCTGTGTCTAATTCCAAAATACAATACATACAGTATGGGCTCGTTTCTTCTGCATGGATTTTAATCCTTGTCTTGTACTAAATGGCAGTACTAAGGAACATTCACCATTCAACATCAAATAGGACCTGTATATTCTATTACAAATTGTGACCGCTGTGCCAGACACAGCCTGTTGAGTTTACCCACAAAATCTTTTTGGATTAAGAAAATCTGATGTACAATGTTGTTACCTGCAAAAGATTTTACTCTCTTATTACAGTTTTTAAATAGTTACAGTAGGGTCACATAATCTGATAGCAGTTATCAGAAATAGTGACCTCTAAGACATAGTCTGTCTATGGCCTTTAGACACAAATTCTATTTGGATTATTTCTTTACCAATGTGCGTGGTGCCTACAAAGAAGCAGCGCGCCCACACATCGGATCTTCTGATCATGCTACAGTGTTGCTGTTGCCCGCATACTCAATGCTGCTAAAACACACGAGACCCGCCAGGAAAACCATCGGAGTCTGGCCCAGTGAAACTGTCTCAGCACTCCAGGACTGTTTTGAGTGCACGGACTGGAATGTTTTCAAACAGGCGGCGATGTACCACGGCTTCGTTAGTCTGGACGAGTTAGCAGAATCTGTGACCTGCTACATCAGCAAGTGCATAGAGGATGTTCCTGTCCTAAAGAACATCACCACTAGAGCCAACAAAAAGCCCTGGTTCACAGCACAGGTGCGTGCATGGCTAAGAGAGAGAGATGCTGATTTCCGGCTTCTCTCAGAACAGCCAGAGCTAACCTCTCTCACTCCATCTGACAAGCAAAGCGAGCACACGCTAAAAAGATCCAGAACCACTTCAACGACACAACAGACTCTTGCCGTTTATGGCAGGGCATCCAGGCTGTCACTCAGTACGAGCCAGCACCAAGCAGCTGTGAGGGGGACGCCACACTCCCTGAGGAGCTGAACAAGTTCTACGCACAGTTTGATGCACTGAACAACACGTACACGACGAAAGCCATGCCTCCCATCACCGACCAGATCATCTCTCTGCCTGCATCTGACGTGAGAAGAACTTTCACCAAGGTCAACCCATGTAAGGCTGCCGGTCCAGACAACATTCCAGGTCATGTGCTCTGAGACTGCGCTGATCAGCTGGCCGAGGTCTTCACAGACATCTTCAACACATCACTGAGCCAGATGATCGTCCCAGCGTGCTTCAAATCCACCACCATCATCCCAGTGCCAAAGAAATCTTAAGTATCCTTTCTGAATGACTACCGTCCCATCACTCTGACCCCCATCACCATGAAGTGCTTTGAGAGACTTGTCATGGGTCAGGTGAAAAGCAACCTCCCACTCTCACTGGACCCGCAGCAGTTTGCCTATAGACCTTTCTCACTTCTGTATTTTGCACCGGAAATACGCAACTACTGTGGAAACCTATTTCCTCCCCGGTATGCCGGTAACCAGGTAAACAACAAAGATGGCGCAAGCATCGAGCGAGAGTTGTTGTAGCGTACCGGGCTGTTCTTGTAATGCCCAAAAGCAGCCTTATTTATCTTTCCTTCCCTGCTAACGAAGAAGTAAGACGAAAATGGGTTCAAGCTATTCACGGCCCCTCAGGGCTGCGTTCTCATTCCACTTTCTGTTCACACTCCTTAACCGCGACTGCACAGCTCAAACCACATCATCAAATACAGAGATGAGGTTCAGCAGCTGGCTGCCTGGTGCAGTGAGTACAACCTGTCGCTGAATGTGGACAAAACCAAGGAAATGATTGTCGACTTCAGGAGAACTCGCCCCACCCACACACCACTTAGCATCCACGGTTTCACAGTTGAGACTGTAAAGAACACCAAGTTCCTGGGCGTTCACATCTCAGACGACCTCACCTGGACCACCAACACCACCTCCATCACCAAAAATGCACAGCAGCGTCTCCACTTCCTGAGACGGCTGAAGCGAGCCAACCTCTCCCCTCCCACCCTCACCGTGTTCTACAGGGACACCATAGAGAGCGCCCTGACCAGCTGCATCTCCGTCTGGTTTGGTAACAGCACTGTTGCCGATAACAGGAGGCTTCAAAGGATTATCAAAGCAGCTGGCAACATCATCGGTGCGTCTCCTGCTGCTGCAGGACATCTTTTACAAACGCTGCATCAGGAGGGCCTCCTGCATCGTGCTCGACCCCTCACATCCTTCACATGGACTCTTTACACTCCTCCCATCCGGTAGACGCTATCGCAGCATCAGGACTCGATCCACCAGAATGCGTGATAGCTTTTTCTCACAAGCCATCAGACTCTTGAACACACTTCCTGCCCTCACACTTCACCCCACACACACACACACACGGACTGTGAACTAACTGACTCTGTTGCACCGCTGCACTTTACACATCACCGTCGCTGTGATGCACATGTTGCTATACATACCATCTCATTCATGTTGCACTGACACAGTCTCCAGAAAGATGTAATTCCTCCTCAAATGACTGTTACTACAACACTGCTATAATAATTTTGCACTGCCGCTACTTATTTGCACAACCATTGAACATAGAATGTATCTATGTACTGGTCACTTTCTAACTAACTGTTTCTACAATAATTATTGAAAAATATTGCACAGACCGTGGTTCTCCACTACTGTTAAAATATCTGCAAAACTTAAATGTTAGTCATACTTTTTAAGAAATACTGTTTTATTAAAAGAGTGGATATAGACTTTTTCCTATTGAAACTGTGTCTAACCTCCTGCACATCCAGTGTAAAAGTCAGCTTCCACTTTTGTAGGTAATATTGCATCCAAACGGTCTCTCCTCTACTTCTATTTCTAGTTTAAAGTTATATTTAATATTCCATTCCTAGTTTAATATGTATATTTAGTTTTCTGTATATATATTGTGTATTCTGTATGCCTTCTTTGTTCTTTGTTCTTTATTTCCTTTTGCACTGTAAAAACTGGAGCCATGTCATCTCGTCTCTTTGTATATCTGTACAGTATATAGCAGAGATGACAGTAAAGTTGACTTTGAAAATCTTTTGCAGGCAACAACATTGTACATCAGATTTTCTTAATCCAACCAGCAGGGGCGTCACTAGGTTTTAAGGACGGGGGGGCTTAGCCCCCAAGAGATGCACACGATATGAACAAACGTAGCGCGTGAGCACAAAATTTCACAAACAGAAAACAAAGACTGAGAAATTGCTTTTCAACTTTTTTGGACAGATTAAACATCTTAGGTCACCAATAGATTTGTTGTTTTATTTCAGTCTGTTAAACTAAGCTAAAACAAGTGACAGAAATCAACATTATGCTAACAGTTTAACTTAGTGTGCTAGCCAGGTTTTTATTTATCAAAATGGGGAGCACCTGGTTCATTAATTACATGGGACTCTCTGCTGTTAGCTGGAGCTAACTAATTGTTACTACCAGCAGTGATGAAGACTTTCTTGGAAAAACTTGCGTATAGCCATGTTGTCTTGCTGTGTGCAGTATGTATGCTAGGTTGTCCGCAAGTGTAGATGCAGCGGAGTGTTAAGTAGCAGTGAAAACGTGGACTGGATTTTCAGTAATGTGGGCGTTCCCTGTGAACAACTGGAATGGATTGGATAACGAAGCACTGATGCTACCTTAACACTGTAAAGTGAAAGGAACCAACAGATTTATGAACATATTCAAGTGAATAGTGACAGGTTTATATTATTATTTATTTAAACTCATATTCCTGCGTCTTTATATTGAATTTGTCTGCAATTTTTGTAAAAAAAAAAAAAAAATAGAATAAGTTAAAAAAAGAAAAACTTTAAAAAACCCACCAAATTAATTAGGGGGGCTTAAGAATATTTTAGGGAGGCTTCAGCCACCCTAAAATAGGCCTAACGACGCCACTGCCAACCAGATTTTGTTACTAAAGGCCACAGACAAGCTCTGTCTTAGAGGTCACCATTTCTGATAACTGCACTCAGATTATGTGACCCTACCGTAACTATTTAAAAATTGTAATAGAACAATAAAATCTTTTGCAGGTAACAACATTGTACATCAGATTTTCTTAATCCAACCAGATTTTGTTACTAAAGGCCACAGACAGGCTCTGTCTTAGTGGTCACCATTTCTGATAACTGCTATCAGATTATGTGATTGTAATAGGACAATAAAATCTTTAACAGGTAACAACCTTGTACATGAGAATTTCATAATCAAAAATCTGATTTTGTGGGTAAACTCAACAGGCTGTGTCTGGCACAGCGGTCACAATTTGTAATAGAATATACAGGTCCTATTTGATGTTGAATGGTTTTCTGGCATTAGTGGTGTCAGGTGAGCGCAGACTAAACGCACATCGTTCTTCTGCAAATTGGAGTGAATCAGAATGTCCACACGGCCCTTCGTGACCTGCGTTCTGTAGGCTGCGCATTCGGATGCCGTCAAATAAACGCAACATGCAGCGTTTTCCTGGCACCAATTTCTGCGGAAATCCAGACAAACGCAAAGGAAATGTCGCTATTGTGTTTACATGGCGTTCGGTTGACGTCCTGGAGGACCAAATATATCCCATGATTCCGTTACTTTAATATTCCATGTGCGCTTCAGATGTAAAACCAGCTGTGCAGCACAAAGACTGTCCTTCATGTGCCACAAGACTGTACATTTCCTCTTTTTGATTTGTATATATTTTATATATATTTTTATAATTCAGCACACAGGTCAACACGTCGGACAGCCTGGTCACTGTCCCCACAGTGCATAATTAAAACAAGCTTTAGACATCTATATAACTTTCACCACATAAATGCCAACACACTTCCTCTTTATTCTGGAAAAATATCATATGCAGTAAATAGTAAATAATAATTTGTTGAGATGCACAGATGTCTGTGATGTGAGCTGGATTATTAGAGACATGTTGCTGTAAATGTGTTGCTGAGTACAGGTGGACGCAGCAGTGCAGGCAGCCAAAAAGGCTTTTCCTGATTGGTCAGCTAAGAGTCCAGCAGAGAGAGCTCAGGTGCTGAACAAACTGGCATCGCTGCTGGAGGATCGACTGGAGGAGTTCGCTCAGGCCGAGTCTAAAGACCAGGGTACGACACAATACTCACTTACAGTAGATGCAGTGTTTGACAAGAATACAGTAGAGGTCGACCGATATTGGTTTTTCAGGCCCGATATCGATACGGATTATTGTTTGTTAACAGGGCAGACAACCGATATGCAAAAAAATATTATAAATAAATTAATAAAATATGAAAATCTCTGTCAAAATTTTGAATTTTCCAAACACCAGGACAAAGCTTTATTTAAATAACGTTATTGTTTATAAATACTTTTTAAATTATTTTAATTGAACTTTAAATCCTATTAAATGAACATTTTAATAACATCATAAAACTGAGAAACGAGTTTGAAACTTAAACGTTGAAATATTCCAAATTAAGAGTGAAGCTTTCTTTCCTTCACTCCTTGTCTGGTGTATTTCAGGGAAAACTCTGACCTTTGCTCGGACCGTGGACATCCCTCGTGCCGCACACAACTTGCGCTTCTTCGCCTCTTCCGTCCTGCACCACACCACCGAGTGCAGTCACATGGACCACATGGGCTGCGTCAGCTACACACTGCGCTGCCCTGTAGGCGTTGGTAAGTGTGTGTGTGTGTGTTTGTGTGTGTTTTATGCGTGCTCTCTTTAATGATCCCGTGGATTTTGTGGAGCCTGCAGATGCTCGGTCCATGCACCTCTTAATTAGACATCAAGACACTAAACGTTAGGACTGGGCGATATGACCTCACGTCAATATCACGATTAATTCAACATTTTATCTCAGTTACGATTAATAGTAAGTTCAATAGCAAGGTTTGCACTTCAGATATTCACTATTGAAGCTGTCACTTGAGGACATGCACCAGAGAGAGTATTAACAGAATTGTAAAAGTAATTCAATTACAGTTTTAATTCACATCTGATGGTTTTGTTTCGTTGTATTTTGCATTGATTTTTGTTTGCTTGCTTTTGGTCGTCTCTAATCAACCCAGAAGTTCGGGTGGTGCTGGTCTAGTGGTTAGGACACACACCTCTGGACCAAGAGGTCGTAGGTTCGAACCCTACCTCCAGCACTACCATCGTGGGGTCCCTAAGTCAGACCCTTAACCCCAAATTAGGACAAATGGAAGTCGTTTTGGATAAAAGCACTTTTCACTTTCTTGTTTAGTGCTTTGATCCAAATTGTGATTTTGATAATGTTTTATATGAATATATTTGATCCCATTTTACTTGACCTTAGGCGTAACACTAGGTGTGTATTGTGTGATGTGTCTGCAGCTGCTCTGATCAGTCCGTGGAACTTGCCCCTTTACCTTCTCACCTGGAAGATAGCTCCAGCGGTCGCCATGGGCAACACGGTGGTGGCCAAACCTAGCGAAATGACCTCGGTCACGGCCTGGATGCTGTGTCAGCTGCTGGAGGAAGCTGGTGAGGAGTGTGGGTGTGTGGGTGTGTGTGTTTCTAATCTAGACTAATATTAGGGACAAATTTCAGTTTCTACACCTGCAGACTGGGAACAGACCTACCTTTTTAGGAACAATGGCGCCCCCTTTTGCTGTTTGCGAACAAAACGAGCAAGAACGTAAGAAAACTAAAAGAGCAGAGAAGTTCCATGTTCGTTATTCAGGTTAGACTTTAGAGTTTACATACAAGATTAAGACTTAATTTGTCGCATATACAGTATATTAGAGATGCATGATAATATCAGAATCGTATCGGAATCAGAATCAGTTTTTAAGTCATCGATATTGGACCGATGCTTAAATTTGAACAATATTTCCAGCTGATATTTGATGACACGGTTATTGTACATGGTAAAGCTAGCGCTTGTGTCAGGCATGTTCAAAGTCCGAGGTGGGATTTTATACGCCCCGCGTCTTCTGCCTTAAAATTTTTGGTGTTATTTTGTGGAAAAATTCTGGTCACGCAGTGGAACGTTCACCAGCAAAATCTCTTATGTTTACCTGCTCAACGTTTAACTAACTAAACTGCGTGTTTGCCTCACTTAGCGAATGTGAGCTCGCACATGAGCTGTGTCCCAAGCTGCATACTACTGCACTTAATAGTATGGTAGGTAAGGCGCTCTTATCATACTTTTTTATGTAGTAGTATGCATCTCAGGAAATAGCCAGGGTTGTAGCTTATATACAAGCCTTGTATTCTCTTCTTTTTGTTCTATGAATGTACGTGTAATAATGCATTATAAAAACGAACTCTTTTGGGGTGTGCGTGTGTGTGTGTGTCCATGTATTTATCGCATTGTGGGGACCTTTTTGTCCCCTAAAATCACTTTTATCTGGTTTTTGGGCTTTGTGGGGACATTTGAGAGGTCCCCAGGAGAAAAAATGACTTTATAGAAAATGTGCTTGTTTTATTTGAGAAACTAAAAGAGGTAAAAGATGTGCTTTTGGTTACTGAGGTTAAGGTTAGGGTTAGGATTAGGTGTAGGTGTAAAATTTTATATATATAGTCATTATGGGAGCCTATGGAAAGACCTCACAAAGATAGTAATACAAGACTTTGCGTGTGTGTGCGTGTTTCAGGTTTCCCTCCCGGTGTGGTGAACATCGTGTTCGGTACCGGTCCCCATGCGGGCGACGCGTTGGTCTCGCACCCTGACGTGCCGCTCATTTCCTTCACCGGCAGCACGGCTACGGCCCGCTTGATAACTGAGCGCAGCGCCCCCTACTGCAAGAAGCTGTCTCTGGAACTGGGCGGTAAAAACCCTGCCATCGTGTTCGCCGACGCCGACCTCGAGCAGTGTGTCAGCACCACCGTGCGCTCCAGCTTCTCCAACCAGGTGCGATACGCCTCCAACACATACAAACACACACACATTGCACTGCTCTCTAAAATCAGCCATTTAGCCCTTTCCCACTGCACTGGTACCGGTGCCGAAGTAGGGAACCAGCTCGTTCTGTCTCTTTTCCCAGTTTAAAAGTTTCCTTGCCACTGTGGCCTCAAGTTTCCAAATAAAACTGAATTAAATTTCATTGAAAAAGATCAACATCAACCAAATTTCCCATCTTTATGATCCTTGGTAACGGTAATGTGATGTATTTATAAAATTCACGATGAGTCTTTTTTTAAAAAATTATTATAATGTGGGGCAGTGGGTACCATAAGGGTTGCTAAGTTCGCCCCGTGATTAAAAGGTCACCAGTTCAAGTCCCCAACCAGTAAAGGTACCACTGAGGTACTCATGAGGAAGGTACCATCCCCAGACACTGCTCCCCGGGCATTCCGCAGGTCACATTTGATTGTGGTGCCAGTGTGTGGTGTTCACAATGGCAAATAATCACTTTAATTTCATGTCATGCTGAAAGAGATCAACAACTGACAACAGTTTTGTTTGTAAAACTTGTTGATTATTTGCACCAGAAGAACGCTCTAAAGCTCTCAGCAGGATAAACCCCATCAGCTGTACGATGCACCGCCACAAGGAGGCGCTCTGGTTCCACACGGCTCACCCTGCTGTCTCTCCTGCAGGGCGAAATCTGTCTGTGTACCAGCAGGATCTTTGTGGAACGCAGTGTTTACCCACAGTTCCTGGCAAAGTTCGTGGAAGCGGCGCGGCAGTGGAAAACCGGCCTGCCCTCTGACCCCACAAACCACAACGGAGCACTGGTCAGCAAGCAGCACTTGGACAAGGTCAGTTCACCAGATAATGACAGTTTTATCAGATTTTACACTTTTATTTTAGCTCATTTGTATTAGTGTTTTTTTTGATGAGTTAATGAGTCTTTACTTGTATTTCAGCAAAAATCTGACAAAAATAGAAAGCTTGCACTTGAGCAAAAATCAACTGATTTAGAATTTTTTTAATGATTTGAGTAATTTCAGGGTTTTAAAGTCCAGTTATAATAAGGGTTGCACGATTCATAAAATCTCATGATTCGATTCCGATTCTTGGGCTCATAATTCGATTCAGAATCGATTCACGATTCATAAACAAATCACGATTCACGTTTCCAACACAGCACCAACTGCCACGTCAGTGTCGCTAAAACAACTTTATGTCGACATGTTGCGGTGAGAAACGTCCGAGATGAGTCCAGCAAATAAGGTTTGGTATCCAGAGAGAAAATTACAATCATTCAGGCTCAATGACTGCATTCTGCCTTGACAGGTCAGAGGTTATGTGGCGCTGGCGAGGTCAGAGGGAGCCCAGGTGCATTGTGGGGAGGGCATAGACGCTCTGGATCTGCCTCCTGAGAACACAGGAGGCTACTTCATGCCCCCCACCATCATCAGCGGGGCGTGTGACACGTCGGCCCTCATGCAGGACGAGATCTTTGGACCTGTGACCTGCGTGACGCCCTTCGACGGCGAGGACGAGGCGGTGGAGCGCGCCAACGGGGTTCGCTATGGCCTGGCGGCGTCGGTGTGGTCGCGGGACGCGGCGCGGCTGCATCGCGTGGCCAAACGGCTGCAGGCCGGACTGGTGTGGAGCAACTGCTGGCTGATCCGGGACCTGAATCTGCCCTTCGGGGGGATGAAGATGTCCGGCGTCGGCAGGGAGGGGGCCAAAGACTCGTACCACTTCTTCACCGAGGTCAAAGTCGTTACTGTCAAGTACTGAGAAGCGGTGAGGGGTGTAAATCACTATGTAAGGGATCATTTGTCATTGTGAACGCAGCACACAGTGCACCACAGCTAGACGCAACCTCTGCATTTGACCCATCCATAAAGGAGCAGTGGGCAGCTTTTTGGCAACACCGGGGGAGCAGTACTTGGGGACGGTACCTTGCTCATGAGTACCTCAGTGGTACCTTTACCTCTCCGGGATTTGAACTGTCGACCTTCCATTGGTTCAAGTCCCGGACAACTAAACGTACCACTGAGGTACTCATGAGGAAGGTACCGCCCCCAGGCACTGCCGAAAAGCTCCACTGCTCCTTCATGGATGGGTCAAATGATGAGCTCACATTTGGTTGTGGTGCACTGTGTGCTGTGCTGTGTTCACAATGACAAATAATCACTCAATCATTTAAGATTAAAGTTGTAGTAAAGCTCACAAAATGCCTGCCTAAAAAGTTAATCTTGCGAATGACGATGTGTGGAGAAGGACATCTGTGTAAATCTGGGATCAGTACCAGCCTGGTAACTACCAACGGTGTAAATCACAAGTTTCATCACGGTATCAACAGACGCCGATTCGATGTCTCATGAGATTACAAAGTCTGCTTCGATACAATTTCTACTCTGGTAAATCCAGGAGCCAGTGATCGATGTGGGACAATATCAGATCAACCAGATTCAACACCATTACTTCATATCAAATCACAAAAAATACAAAAATATCATTTGAGATTTTTATTCCTGTATTAAGACCCACAGTAGCATATGTTATCACGCTAGGAGTGCACGGTATAAACGGTATAAAAGGTAAAAAAAAAAAAAAAGGCCAACGATAGAGATTTTGATCATACCGGCATACCGCTGAAATTTCCGCTCCTCGCCCGCGAAAATGAGGTAATCAAGTCGCGTCAAATGCGCGAAAACCACACCACGAGGCATTTGTTTTCGGAAAATGGAGAGCGAGTGTACGGAAGAGCAGCTCGTTAATAAGACCGGTGCAACGTCCATAATCTGGACATGGTTTGGATTTAGGGTCTCGGATACTGAGCAGAAAAACATAATCTGCAAAATATACGCTGTTGAATATGAGAGAAGCCAAAGAATGCGCCATTACTTTTCCGGCCTGGCCGTATGTTTCGACAAGGGAACCACTCCGTCTGCCACTCGCCACGCCACGTCCCATCGACGGATTCATCTGGAAACGTCCTTTTATTTAATGGCAGAAATGATTAAGGATTCTTTATTTGCCACATGCTTAGTTCTACAGGCATAATGTGCTGAAATGAACACCTGGCTCCCTCGTGAGACTGTGCAAGTCATTGTAAATAAAAGTAAGAAATTTGAGAAAGTAAATAAAGCTAAGAACTAAGTAAAAACATGAATGTAAAATATTTACATTTATATATTACATTTGAATGAAAGTTAAATGATAAGAACATTGGGCCACTTTCACCTTGTGCAAATTTTTTTTTTTAACGTTTTTTGGTCTAAAAAAGTTAAGACATTTAAATGATATATTTTTACACGGCTGTAGAACTGAAGAAAACTCAATAAGCTAATGTTTTACACAAACAAGGAAAGAACTGTTACTTTAAAGTAACAGTCATATTGAAATTTACAGATCTAATTATATACCGCAATATATACCGTCTATCGCCCAGGGCTCAAAATGTACCGCAATATGATTTTTTTGCCATATCGCACAGTCCTATATCACGCTTAATAAAAGTTGTGAGGAGACGTCACCTGACGTCTCTGTGAGTATGAGTGATTATTTGTCTTTGTGAACACAGCACACCACAACCCAATGTGACCTCTGTATTTGACCCATCTATGACAGAGCAGTGGGCAGCTCCCAGGGAGCAGTGCTTGGGGACGGTACCTCGCTCATAAGTACCTCAGTGGTACCTTTACCGGTCCTGGATTCGAACCTGCAACCTTCTGATCACGGAGCCAACTCCCTAAATGTTACGCTATCAACTGCCCCATCCCAAGGAGTAAATGTCGTAATTTCATCCATATTAATGATCGTATTCATCATTTTTAATGTCGGTGCACGTCACCTTTAACCCGAGCCGGTAGCGTTTCTGTGTTTGTTGGAGGTTTTTATAACAGCAGTGTAAATCTTTTTTCCACTTGACATTCACTTTCTTTACATATTTACTTTCTCACGAGTGCACACTTGGGTCGGGAGTGTGATTAGGTTACTGCTCTCCAACTCTATCGCTTTCCCATGGCCTTGACCAGCACCAGGTGTGTGTGTTGGCACTTTTTGCTGAGCTGGAGAAGGACCTCAAAAACACACACACACACACACACACACACTCACACACACACATCCTTGTACTTATATAGTAGTGAGGACCTCCATTGACTTCTATATTACTGTATCTAAATAATACTACACCTAACCCTAACCATAACCTCAGTAACCAAAAGCTAATCTTTCTACACTTTTAGTTTTGCAAATACACTTGTATTTTTTTTGTAAAAGCCGTTTAAAGAAGTCAGGACCACTAAAAAAGTCCTCACTCTGCTGGTTAAAAACTCATTTTGGTTCTCACTAAGTAGCAAGTACAAGAACACAAACACACACAGTGTATCTCGTATTACTCAGATAATTCGAATGCAAAAATGGCAGTCTTCAAAAAAACTTTCATGAAGAAACAAGGTATTCATATTTATCTATTCAAAAAAGCACGAAGAGAACGGTCAAAAGTAGTTCTCGTGAGCATTACCTTTCATGAACAACAAACTTAGAGGGTTAGAGTTAGGCGTTTGTTTTTGAGATTCTGTTAATTCTCCAGTCCGGATGTGAACAGTAGGTGTAAAATGTGAATGAATCGTAAAAGCTTGAGAAGGTGTGGTGAAGTGGCACAACGAGGAAAAGTCAAGCCGATATTCTTTGTGTTGATGAAGGAGGAATTAGGGCTTCTGGGTGGAATTCTGCCGTAAAGTAAAGAGAAAACACGAAAGGGAAGCACACTAATGCGAGTGGTCACGTCCACCGCCATCCCGTCCACACCCAGCCCAAACACTTTTATTTTCTCTTGATTGCAGCTGATGCCCACATCACTCACTCACTCACACACACACAGTCACGTAGCACTAGTTTGCACTAACATCTTTAAGTTGTTCACATGCAACATTTCTAAAAAAAATCACATTTTCCCAATGAGGACCAGTCCTCACACACCAAAAATGCCACACAAAGCCTCAGAAATCGTACAAATCAGAATTTTTGTCTTGTAAAGGACAGTCAAGTTCTCATATTTAAATGAGTGATTATTTGTCATTCTGAACACACCACAGCACACAGTGGACCACAACCAAATGTGACCTGCACCTGTGTTCTGCATTTGATGAAGGAGCAGTGGGCAGCGCCCAGGGAGATGGTACCTTGAGTGCCTCAATGCTGACTGAATAAGTTACGGGTAAAGTCGCAGTTGGTAGTGTAACAGTGCGGTCACTCACCCTGTGATCGGTAGGTTGCCTGTTTAAATCCCGAACCGGTTACGTACCACTGAGGTACTCATGAGCAAAGCGCTCTCAACAACAGAGCACTTTACATATAACATGCCTAAACCCCCCCAACAAGCAACTATTAAACTCCCTCTAATAGGAAGAAACCTTGAGAGGAACCAGACTCGGAAGGGGACCCCATCCTCCTCTGGGCGACTGGGCGCACGACTGTGCTGCTTTATGAGCAAACGCTCTTCCCCCCAAGGTGATGTTCTTTATTCTGGGTATTACTAAAAGACCTGCATCTTGTGATCGAAGCATACGAGTCGGACTGTAGTTGCAAATGAGGTTCCTCAAGTACAGCGGGGCAAGACCATTTAGAGCTTTATAGGTCAAGAGGAGTATTTTATAGTCGACACAAAATTTCACTGGCAGCCAGTGGAGTGAGGATAGAATTGGAACGATACGATCATATTTTTTAGTTTTAGTGAGGACTCTGGCTGCTGCATTCTGGACTAGCTAGAGTTTAGTTAACGACCTATTTGGACAACCAGAGAATAGGACATTACAGTGATCCAGCCTGGAGGTAATAAATGCATGAACCAGTTTCTCTGCATCTTGAAAGGATAGCACGTTTCTTAGTTTGGCAACATTACAGACTTGGAAGAAGGCAGTGCGACTAATGTTAGAAGCATGTAGATCAAATGAAAGCTTGGGGTCTAAAGTAACACCAAGGTTTTTAACAACAGTACTTGGTACGATGGATAATCCTTCAAGACTGACCGATAGCTGACTTCTGGTGGTGTTAGTGCCAGTAAGAAGGACCTCAGTCTTGTCCAGATTTAGCTGGAGGAAGTTGTCCGACATCCACTTTTTTATGTCAATTAAGCGTTCTTCCATTATCTGAAGTCGCTGTCTGGTTTCTGGTTTAGCCGATATATATAACTGTGTATCGTCCGCAAAACATTGAAAGCTAACTCCGTGCTTACGAATGACTGAGCCTAAAGGTAGCATGTACAGTGAAAAGAACAAGGGACCTAAAACTGATCCTTGCGGTACTCCATATTTCACCTTGACGTGTTCCGAGGAATCACCATTTACATTCACATACTGATAGTGGCCAGAAAAGTAGGATCTGAACCAAGAGAGGGCCACTCCGCTGATACCAACAACATGTTCAAGTCTATGTAGGAGAATGGTATGATCTACAGTATCAAAAGCAGCACTAGGAGCGAGAGACAGCCCTGATCAGCAGATAAGAGGAGATTATTCACTACCTTTAGCAGAGCAGTCTCTGTGCTGTGGTTGGCTTTAAACCCAGACTGAAATCTCTCATAAATCTGGTTTTCGTGCAAAAATTAGGTTAGTTGACTGGCAACAACTTTTTGGAGATAAATAGGAGATTAGATATCAGTCTATAGTTTAACATTTCTAAGGGATGGGTCACACACACGGGGTTAACTGTCACAACCAACGGATGGGTCAAATGCAGAGGTCACGTTTGTGATGCACTGTGTGCTGTGCTGTGTTCACAACGGCAAATACTCACTCGGCAGTACACATCTCCCTTTTTTGTCTTAGAGTAAACCAGTGCTCCGTTTGTGCTCCACCTGCTCTGCTTCTGTTTCCCACATGAGCGTTTACGTGGTGGCGTGCCGAGGTCCGTTATCGCTCGAGACGACGTGCAGATCCGAACCCCGGGCGGTTGCCGAGTCGACCCAGCCACGGAAACGGCTCCGGTCCCGACGGGCGTGTCGGAACACGACCCCATCAAACACTTCCACTTCTGGTGCAGTTGGAGCACGTTACGCTCGGCCTCGCACTAAAAACAATAAGCACTGTTGAGGACCTGACAGAGAGCAGGAGAGTTTGGTTGGATGTGACCCTGTGTCTGTTAGCGGTGGTTGGTTGTGACAGTTAACCCCGTGTGTGTTGTATAGGTATGACACTTATTACGTATGTTTGGAGGGGTCGGCTGATATATTGTTTTCAGGGCCGATACCGATACTTGATTATTAGTAATCAAGGATATCAATAACCGCTATTTTGAACCAATATGTATCTGCTGTGAAATGAAACTTGGTCTAAATTTAGAATAACAAATGCTCCAACACAAATCTAAATACCTTTTAGAGCAGGGGTGATCAACTAAAATTTAAAGAGGTCCAGTTAGAGAAAATTCCTTGAAGCGAAGGTCCGGAAGATCATAATGTCTAAATATTTAGTATGATATATATTTACCGTATATCTTCTAGTAGTGGCCCGTCTCTTACTGACGCCCGTTTCCATTAAACGCTGGGTTTGAAGAGATGTCGCGACAAATAGACGCCGGTCTTCAATAGTAGCCGGTCTCCTTTAAGCAGTCTATCGTGTCTATCGTGTGCTGGCAAAACTTACAAAAGAGTTGTTCTCCCGATTCATAAAAATCATTTGGGTATTGTTCTGCTCTAAACTTAGCACTAACACTCCAATTCCATTTTTTTTTTTTTGAGGGCTTGGGTGTTTCAGCCTCTTCGCCATAGCTGACCGTTGACGTTTTCCCCTCTGTGTCTGTGCATTTGTGTGTGTGGAAAACCGAGTCCCGCCTCAACAGGTAACACGTACAGGGAATTTGTTGAATTCCACGATTCCGTCCGCGTTTTCCGTATCGCAGAAATCATAGGGCCTTACGTAATCACTACCTGACTGTTAAGTCAAATTAGTTCAGTACAATTCAAAAACTTTGACAATATCGTCACGTGACATAGAACTGAACACTGATCCTTTTTTAATTCCCCACTTTTCTTTTTTTGGAGAGTGCTATTTGTTCCTTATTTTTCTCTCCCTTTCTCCGTCTCTCCCGTCTTCTTTTCAACTTACTCCGGCTCAGTCGCCTGCATCTCTCCCTTTTGTTTTCTCTACATGTATCACTATCTTTCTTCTCCTTTTCACGTGTTTGTCTTGCCTCTAACTCTCTCATCTGTCCGCATTGTAGAGTCACAATGTTTACTGCCTGGAATGCACAGACCTGATTGGCTGAGTGGTGTCATATGGGCTGGCTTAACTTGCATGCTATTGGTCTGTGTGTTTCCTCATCCACTAAACCACTAGCAAAAAGACTACAAAAGCTGCACCAGTTAAAATAGAAGCACCTCGTCAGGTTTTAAATCATGTGACAGCTTCTGGGTCTGGACCCGGACCACGGTCCACCTGTTAGTGACCTCTGTTTTAGATTAAGTTTAATTCTTAATCATTTGTCCGAATCCCAAACTATCAGTGATGTCATTTATTATTTACAGCAGACATATCAGTTTAAAATATCCATAATTGATCTCCTCGATTAGTAATAATATAGTAGGTATCGTCCCTGAAAACCTTGTATCGGTGGAGCATGGTGCAGGGGCAGCTGAGGGCGAGCGGCGTATCGTTGACTGTAAAATGTTCTCAGACTATTGAGGTTAAACAAACACATGGCAAGGAAAGAGAGTGAGGAAAAGAAAAATGAATGGAGTGCAAAGTACAGCCCTCTCTCTCTCTCTCTGTTTCTCTCGTGTACATGACCCAGGAAGAACATGCCGGATAATCACGTAGCGGCTGCTGTTTCCTGCCGTTCAGGGCAAGGCTGAAGTGTGTGTCTGTGTGTGTGTGTTCGTGTATTTAGGGCTTTGTGAGGACCCGGCTGTGTCCATTTTTGGTATCTGAGGATCGGTCCCCATTAAGAAAAATTGTGTAAAAACATGTCCATGTTTTATTTGAGCAGCTAAAGGAGGTAAAAGATTTGCGTTTGGTTACTGAGGTTAAGGGTTAGGTTTAAGCAAGTGATTATTTGTGAACACAGCACAGTGAAGCAAACATGTGACCTCTGCGTTTGAGCCATCCATGAGGAAGATGGAGTTGATACGGTTGGTAGCGAAGCGGTTACGTAGTTCACCTCATGATCGAAGGTCGCCGCAAATTTCGGACTGGTAAAGGGATCACCGAGGGAAAGTGAGTGATTATTTGTCATTGTGAACGCAGCACAGCACACAGTGCACCACCACCAAATGTGACCCGATGGTTCAAATGCAGAGGTCACATTTGGTGGTGGTGCACTGTGTGCTGTGCTGCGTTCACAAAGTGTGGTAAAAGTGTTAGCACATCAAAAAATGGGAAGCAATCACAATTATAAACTGCATTCTGTACCGCGTGTGTGTGATATCTAGTCCTCATGAGCACGCACATTTTTTACCGTACATTTCCGACGTCGAGCGGCGTGAGCGTTAGCCGTTCCTGCTCTTGCTGTACGTGATTCTGCCGATTTGAAGTCTCTGTTTGCTCTCCGTCACTGCAATCACCGGTCGTCCTTGCATCATCCGGCGTTGAGAAACCCAGCTGATGAAATATTGATCAACTTTAGCTCGCTCTCTGCTCCATCACCACTTTCCCCTGGTCATGATTCCCAAATTAAACCTGGGGGTGAGAAAATCTAAACCCGCTGTCAGCTGTGCTGCACAGAGACCAATCTCACGCCTGGCGCAAACGACACCGTTAAGAAAACTGCAGAACGAGCCGTCAGCAAATCACGGCGTGAACGTAATACCAGACCGGCGTGACAGATTTATCCGTGCAAAATGACGGAATTTATGATGAGCTGAACGTCGCAGCCAAACTCCAAGTACAGAACAAAATGTACACGGACGAAAATATTGTGACACCAACAGGAACTTTAATGACAGTGCATTTACCAGTCCCTCCAGGATTTCACAGGCCTTTTCTGAGATTTTTGCAGCTTAAAATGTCTGATTTTTTGGCATTTTAACATTTGAAAGTTGCAGTGTTTTTAGGCATTTTGTTGCAGTAAAGTTTTTTTAAGTGAGTGATAATTTGTCATTGTGAACACAGCACCCTGGGAGCAGTGCTTGGGGACGGTACCTTGCTCACGAGTACCTCGGTGTTAACTTTACCGGTCCTGGATTCGAACCTGCGACCTTTTCTAACCCTTACCCTGGCACCAGCACCATAGCAGTGGAAAAGGGACCCGCAGCATGGTTCCAGCTCGGCTCGAAACTGTTAAACTGCTTAAAGAAAACTACTTTCTGTACATTATAAAGTCAGAGGGTTGCACATGGGATTGATATGATGCAATGTTGGAAAAAGGAGGTTTTTCTTGGTGACTTATTGAGGTCAGCGTCCCTGACCGAGCGCTGTGAAGGACATCCACATGGAGCTGGATGTGAGTTAATGTTGGTTTAGATTTGGACATGATCCACCCTTTCCTGCTTCTGTTCTGTCTTTTTCCAAATCTCCACCCACGTGAGACTCGGGCCGGTTCCGAATTGGAGGATTGAGACACACCACCACCAACGCCCACCTCACCAGAAACACACACACAAACCCCAGAGACAGGTTACTGGCCTTGTCCTAAATGCAGTTTGCGTCATTGGCTCTATTTGTTGACGGGTCAGTCGATTTGTACCGACTCCTGTGTCTTGTGTGACCGTGACCCCAATGCTCTAAATCTACTGAATAAAGTCTGAAAGTGTATATGCAGAAGTAGTGTACAGACATCACACTCATTTCTTTATGTTGTGCTGGGAAAATGAGGTAATTGGTATTTATTGGTACGTGAGCAAATTCATGTAAATTCTGTTCCCCAAAACTATATTAAAAAAACAAAAAGGAAACTCTGACTCTTGTTATAACCAAAAAAATGAAGAATTGATGGCTGGCTCAAGACGTCCTGATAAAGATGCATGTACTTCCTCCTGTACAAGTCAAAGTAAACTATATTATCACCTCAGTGTTATACAGTGCACAGAAAGACGAGACCACATGGCTCTAGTTTCTACAGAGTACAAAGAACACACACGTACACTACCAGTCAAAAGTTTGGACACACCTTCCCATTCAATGTTTTTTCTTTATTTTCATTACTATTTACATTGTAGATTCTCACTGAAGGCATCAAAAATATGAATGAACTATGTAAGGGCTATTTGACCAAGAAGGAGAGCGATGGAGTGCCGCACCAGATGGCGTGGCCTCCACGGTCACCTGACCAAACCCAATCGAGATGGTTTGGGATGAGATGGACCACAGAGTGAAGGCAAAAGGGCCAACAAGTGCTCAGCATCTCTGGGAACTCCTTCAAGACTGTTGGAAAACCATTTCAGGTGACTACCTCATGAAGCTCATCGAGAGAATGCCAAGAGTGTGCAAAGCAGTGATCAAAGCAAAGGGTGGTTATTTTCAAGAATCTAAAATATAAAACATGTTCTGAGTTATTTCACACTTTTTGTTTACTACATAATTCCGTATGTGTTTATTCATAGTGCCTTCAGTGAGAATCTACAATGGAAATAGTCATGATAGTAAAGAATAAAACATTGAATGGCAAGGTGTGTCCAAACTTTTGACTGGTAGTGTATATAAATAAACAATAAAATATAAAGTATAAACTAGAAACAAAAATGTGCAATTTTAGTTACATCAGGTGTTCAGAAATTGTGTAAATATTGCTTCAAGTCAAATAAAGAAAAACTACAATTACTAGGCATGTGACAAGACATTCAACTGAAATGAGACAATACACAAGATTATGTTGACAAGAACGAGACGAGACGATACAGGAGACTGTCTTGACAAGAACGAGATGATATGATGAGCGAGACAAGACGGGTTGACAGGAGACGATACACAAGACTGTGTTGACAAAACTGGGTTGATGATGACAAAACTACATACAAGACTGTCTTGATGAGAACGAGATGAGACGATGAGCAAGACTGTGTTGACGAGACAATACATGTGACTAGGTTGATGAGAACGAGACAATACACAATACTGGGTTAACGAGAACAAGACAGGACGATACACGAGACTGTCTTGACGAGAATGAGACAAGATGAGGAGCGAGACTGGGTTGACAAGATGATAAACAAGACTGTGTTGACAAAACTGGGTTGATGACAACAAGACTACACACAAGACTGTCTTTATGAGAACGAGATGAGACAATGAGCGAGACTGAGTTGATGAGAAATAGATGAGATGATACACAAGACTGGGTTAATTGGAAATAGATGAGACTGGGTTGATGAGAAATAGATGAGACGATACACAAGACTGGGTTGATGAGAACAAGACGAGACAGGAGATTGGGTTGACGAGAATGAGACAAGATGATGAGCGAGACTGGGTTGATGAGAACTAGATGAGACGATGAGCGAGACTGGGTTGACGAGAAATAGATGAGACTGGGTTGATGAGAATGAGACGAGATAAGGAGCGACACTGGGTTGACGAGACAAAATGATATACAAGACTGGGTTGACGAGAACTGGATGAGATGATGACACTGGATTGACGAGAACGAGACGAGGCGATACACGAGACAAATCTTGATGAGAAAGAGACGAGATGATGAGTGAGACTGGGTTGATGAGAACAAAATGAGATGATACATAACTTGATGCATGCATCTGTAGGGTTGCATGGTGGGTGTAGGTGTCTGTGTGAGGGACAGTTAGGCGGTGTGTGTGTGTGTGTGTGTAGCTGGGTGTGTAGGTAGTAGACTGACTGGCTGCTGGAGGTGAATGCTGCTTTGTTTCCTCTGCATTGTGTGTTAGAGTGTGTTAGTGTGTGTGTGTGACTGTGTCGCCAGCAAACGCAGATGCTTAGTCTAAACAGCTCCCTCTGTCCATTATACTCCTTCCGCTCAGACAGGCGGACCTGCTGTCGCCACGGGACCTTCCCCCTGTGTGTGTGTGTGTGTGTGTGTCTGTGTGTGTGTGACTGAATTCAGCTGTTTAACAATGAACATCAGCTGCTTTCCTGAAGAAGAAAACGCACACTGCCTTTCCTTGGATTCTTCTGTCCCCACGTTGCCTTCCCTCACACAACGCACACAACACACACACAGACTCAACTCTGTGCACTCCTTTCAAACACACACTAATATACACATTGTCACACACACACACACACCCCAATATTTACATGCTTGCATGTGCCGCTAACATATGCACACAAACACACACACACCATGACAGCATCACCACACGGCCACAAGGACACCGGCCCCAGCAATCACAACACACACACGTTTACTAATGTCAGAGTCCTGCAGCATGACACACACATTTACGCAAACCCACACACACACGCACAGACTTGAGAATGTTTAAACCGTAGCTTAACAACACCATGTCTCCACTTTGGCTGAACTTTACCTTGAGCACCCAAACAGCAACAGGACAGCACTTTCAGCTTCACAAAAAGAAACTGTTAAAACTGTATTTTTTAATGAAGCTTTAGCGTGTGTTTGTGTGCGTTGTTGTCATTGCTGCGACCGGTGTGCTTGTGCTTGTGATGCTGTCATCGTGTTATGCTGTGTGTGTGTTTTCATAGGTTTGTTAACTTCCTAATGTGGGGCCCTGACTCACACCAACAACTTAATCACTACAACATTCCTACTTCTTCAAGTTTAACCTCCCCTTTTAGAATTGAGTAAGTCCCCATCATGCTTGTATACTTAAAAGTGTGTGTGTGTGTGTGTGTGTGTGTTCGTAGACTACCATAATGGGGACTTTGACCTGATTGCACACTGTAAAAGTGGGGACGCGTGTCATTATGTGGATATAAAACCTACAATTTCTATGAACTTCTCCATTTAAGATCACAGTCCCCATAATGACCAAAACCTTAAAAGTCTGTGTGTGTGTGTGTGTGTGTGTTTGCAACCCTCTCATTGTGGGGACCTGTATAATTGTGGGGATGCAAAAACAAGGCCCAACAATGTTAATCACTGCAACATGCCTACTTCTTCAGGTTTAACCTCCCCGTTTACAATCTAATCCCCATCATGCTCATATCCTTAAAAGTGTGTGTGTTTGTAGACCCCCATTATAAGTACTTTAACCTGATTACACACTGACAAAGTGGGGATGTGTGTCATTATGGAGACATAAAACCCACAATTATTATTCAAGCTCAGTCCCCATAATGCTCATATTCTTTATAAAGTGTGTGTGTGTGTGTGTTTTACGTGTGCTGATGTTCTCATCGTGTTGTTCTGCGTGTGTTTTCTCTTCTTGCATGCTCCTTTTATGCGTAACTATCGTTTACAGTGTTTTTACCGTATATCGCGACAAGTGTGTGTGTGTTGTTGTGGAGTTCTGTCTTGATGTGTGTGTTATTTTTAGCTTTATGTGAGGATCTTGGAACAACACGACAACATGAGGTTTCCAAGCCGTGCGTGTGTATTATTATTTAGGAGGTTGTGGCAACCTGACTAGACTCTATAAACTAAGAAAAACGGTTTTATCTAATTGTTGTGGCCTTGTACGGACAGTTTTACATCTGTTTATAGAAAAACAAATCTTTTATAGAAAAATTCCAGATTTTATTTGCAAAATAGGATTTTTGTGAGGTTAACACTCAACTGTGTGTGTGTGTGCATGTATTAAGCGGGTTTTTGGGGACATGACTTACCTAAAAATGCTCAAATAAACTGTAATTTGTCCAATATGTAACCAGTTCAGAGCTTCATAAGAAAAAATGCTTTACTTGAAACATTGCAACTGAAAAAGGTAATAGATTTGGTGATTAACACACACAGTGTGTGTGTGTATGTTACTCATCGTGTTTTTCTGTGTTTACTTTTTTGTGTGTTGTGTAAGAGCAGATCATTTGTTGTGTTTTCATCATGAGTCTCAACAACGTGACGAGTGTGTCCTTATATTTAGCTTCATGTGAGACCCTCGGAACGACAGCAAAAAGTGTCCAGGTTTCTCTTACACCGATGGGGAAATAACCCTGTGAGTGTGTGTGTTACGTGTGCTGATGTTCTCATCGTGTTTTTCCGAGTGAGTGTGTGTTGTTTCCAGTCACAACCTTGTACAGTATTTTTACCGTTTAACACGTATTGATCAAAAGCTAATCATTTGCAGTGTTTTCATCATGAACCACGTGACATGAGTGTGTGACCTGGAGTTACGTGTGTGTTAATGTGTGTGTTTTTATACTTCATGGTCCTTTACAGATCTTGGAAGAACTAGAAAACTGTGTGTGTGTGTGTATGTGTAAGGAGGCAGATATTTAGCTTTTTAACCTGATTGTGCTGTGTAAAGATATTTAAAATGCTTATGACGTTGTGTCATTAATTAATTTGCATCTATTTTTGTGTCCCTGTCCCTGGACCAGTAAAGGTACCACTGAGGTACTCATGATTAAGGTACCAAAATAGAAGTGAAGAGTGAGAGAGAGGGGGGGAGAATAAGAGTGCAAGGGAGAACGAGAGAGCGTGAGAAAGAGAGCGAGAGAGAGAGTGAGAGAAAAAAAGAGAGAGAAAGAAAGAAGTGTGAGAGGGAAAGAGAGTGAGAGAGAAATGGAGTGTGAGACAAAGAGTGAGAGAGAGAAAGAAAGAGTGAGAAGAAAGCAAGAAAGAGAGAGAGTGAGAAAGAGGGAGAGAGAGAGAAAGAGTGAGAGTAAGAAAGAACGTGTTAAAGAGAGAGTATGTAAAAGAAAGAAAGTGTGAACAAGCGAGAGAAATAGAGAGAGAAAGACTGAGAGAAAAAGAGGCGTGTTGACCATGTAGTGTCCATCACTTGGTCAGCGCTGGGCTAGTTGGTAGCGTAACTGTTCGTGAGTAGGATTGTGAATGGAAAGCTCAAGTACCGAATCGGTAAAGGTACCACTGAGGTACTCATGAGCAGGTTACCATCCCCAAGCACTGCTCCCCGGGTGCTGCATGTCAAATGTAGGGTCAGAGTTGGTTGTGGTGCCCTGTGTGCTGTGCTGTGTTCACGTTGACAAATAATCACGGAAGATAAAGAGTAGATAGAGTGAGAGTGAAGACCTGCTTTTACTCATTAACGAGTCTCAGAGTGAGTTCTTAGTGGGAAAGTTAATCTTGATCAATTAAACCTTATTCAGCAAAGTGCCTCGTTCCCTCTTCACCTCGTCACCGGGCGCCGTGTCACTGCAGTATCTGCTGAGCGAGCTGAATGCCAGGCAGAGGAGTGTGTGAGTGTGTGTGTATTCCTGGCTTTCTTGGCGTCCCCTTGTCAGGTCATCTTCCATTTTTCAGCAGATAGGCTTCTGTCAGAGACTCGTTTCCTGAAGAATTCCCTTTACTCTCCCTAAAAACAGACACATGATCCCTGCAGAACAATGAGACAGAGCTAAAAATGGAAAAGAGCGAACGAGGAGAGAGAGCGAGAGAACGAGATGAGTCGGGAACAATGACTCAGGAGATGAGGGAGTGTGAGTGTAGGGCCATACACTCACAATCCCTGGAACGGATTCCATTTTATTTTTCAGCATCGCAGAAATCCAACAAATAAAATGGAATCCGTTGTAAAACGCGGAACGTCGTACAATTGGCTGATATCGGTGTGTGGCAAAGCAATGGTTTGTAATCAATTTTGGCCGCTGCAGCCCCCTCTACGTGTTACCTGTTGAGGTGGGACTCAGCTTTCCACACACACAAACGCACAGACACAGAGGGGGAAACATCAACGGTCAGCTATGGTGAAGAGGAGGAAACACCGAAGTCCTCAAAAAATTACGGAATTCGAGTGTTAGTGCTAAGTTTAGAGCAGAACAATACCCAAATGTAACCTCTCTTGTACGTTTTGCCAGCACACGATAGACGGCACCCGCAAGAACACGTGACGACCACTTACAGTCAAACACTCACGTCAAAAACGTTTCATTTTGCACGAAAAAATGAATGTTTTTTGTTGTTTACAGGTAAATGTTTTACCAAAGCAGAAAATGTTCTGCTGAACCCCAGCACTTTGTTGAAATTGAATAACAGTCATTTAAAGTGAAATTCTTTCCTACTGCATTGTTCTTTTTTCCATCCACTCCATAATTAGACACTTTTTAGGAGAATAAATATGATTATAACGTAAAACACGGAATTCAGAAGAAAAAACATGGAAAAAACAAGACAGATTTCATAGGGCCCTTCGAGTGAGTCTGTGACAGAGAGAGTGAGTGAGAGAAAGAGGAAGAGACTGAGAGCAAACAGTGAAAGAATGAGTGTGAGAGTGAGCAAAAAGAGACAGAAAGTCATGTAAAAAGAGAAAGAGGCAAAAAATAGTGAGAAAGACCAAAAAAAGAGTGAGAAAGAGAGGAAGCAAGTGAGAAAGAGAAGAAGAGACTAAAGGAAAAAGACGGAGAGAGGTGAGTCGGGAACAGTGACTCGGGGGGGTGGGGGGGGGAGAGAAAATAGAGAACAAGCAAAGAAGAGAGTGAAAGAGAAGAAAAACAAAAGAGAGCAAATATATAAAGAGAATATATAAAGAGAAGGAATGAGAGAAAATGAGAGAGAAAGAAAAAGAAGAGGGAGCAAGACATAAAGAAAAAAGAGTGAGAGAGGAAAAAGATCAATAAAATCAGAGAAAGAGATAGAACAAGGGACAAAGAAGAGGAGGAGGAGAGTGAAGAAGAAAAGAGTAACAACAGTGATAGAGAGAAGGAGAAGATGAGCGTTTGTTTTCATTTCTAATTGGTGTGTGTGTGTCCTATGTGCTATTTTTACTACCTACACTATCTACTCCGAGTGTGTGTGTGTGTTTCCTGGTCAGCGGACTTGTGTGTGACCCCTGACCCTGAGCACTGGTCAGAGCAGACTGCTGTCTCCAGCTCCTGTCCACTACTTCCTGTGCACACACACCCCACTTCCTGTCCGCTCCAAAACGCAGCGCTATTTTAGAACAAGTGGGGCCTCGAGCAGACACATCGTCTCCCTGCACTGCCCGTGTGTGTGTGCGTGTGTGTGTGTGTGTGTTTTCTTGTGTTTAGGGGTTTGTGAGGACCGGTCTGTCTCCTAAAATATAACACATTTTTATGGGGACTGGTCCCCATGAGGAAAACAAGTCAAAGTTGCAGAAAAATGTCAAAGTCAAAGTCAAAGTCAACTTTATTGTCATCTCTGCTATATACTGTGATTTTGTCTCCCTTTATAATGATTCTTTAACAATGAATTAAAATCAAGAAACAAAACCACTATTATTTTTATTAACCATTGATCATTTAGTTATTTTTGAAGGTAAATGTGAGGCGTTTTTATCACACGTTTCCTGCGTCTTCTAAACGTAACAAAGAAGTGAGTTCGCTGACATGTAGAAACGACAATGATTGGTCAAAAATTGCAGAAAAGTTGTGGTAATTGGTCAGAATTGCAGGTAGTAATGGATTCGTGGGGACTGCATGAAGTTGCGTTAATAGTTGGGATCACAACATCGTGAGTCTTGATCATTAAACATTGAGGACCAATTTCCCAGTCGATGATTAAACCTAGTCTTAGACTAACTTTGAGTTTGAATGGTACATTGGTGTTACAACGTAGTCCAAGACTAGGCTTAATCCATGAGCAAGAAACCAGCCCTAAAAGTTAGGAAAAATAAATGATGATTTTAGGGCCCTATGATTTGCGCGATGCGGAAAACGCGGACGGAATCGTGGAATTCAACAAATAAAATGGAATCCGTTGTAAAATGCGGAACGTCATATAATTCGCTGATATCGGTGTGTGGGCAAAGCAAAGCAATGGTTTCTAATCAATTTTGGCCGCTGCAGCCCCCTGTACGTGTTACCTGTTGAGGCGAGATTCGAGTGTTAGTGCTAAGTTTAGAGCAGAACAATACCCAAATGATTTTTATGAATCGGGAGAACAACTCTTTTGTGCGTTTTGCCAGCACACGATAGACTGCACCCGCAAGAACACGTGACGACCACTTACAGTCAAACACTCACATCAGAAACATTTCGTTTTGCACAAAAAAATGAATGTTTTTTGTTGTTTACAGGTAAATGTTTTACCAAAGCAGTTAATGTGAAATTTTATTGTTCATTTTTCCATCCACTCCATAATTAGACACTTTTTAGGTGAATAAATATGATTATAACGTATAACACGGAATTCAAAGGAATAAACATGGAAAAGACGGAATTCAGGAAAAAACTAAACGGGTTTCATGGGTTTGAATGTTAAAACCTCCGAGCATTTATAACATTGCTATTTTTATGGTTTGTGGGGACTTTTTGTTTGTGAGAACCTTCCCATAATGATAATGCTTTATTTAAAAAACTAGAAGAGGTGAGGTTAGGGTTAGGGAAGTAGCTCACATAGACAGTAACCTGTGTGTGCGTGTGTGTGTGTGTGTGTGTCTGTGAGTTAGGAAGTCATTAAGGATTCCGTCAGCATTATGATGGAGCAGATTGAGGAAGGCTGGCGTTTGTTGAGGAGGAGTCGAGGATCAGATCAAGCACATCGTCTCACGCTACTTCCTCTGCCTTCATCTGGACAGGACGTGAGCTCATTAATAACCTTCATGCACAGTTTTTCAGATGTCACCGCTGTTTTAGAAATCTAACACCCAACACACACTCACACCTTCCTCTAAGGGTTCGTGTTTAAAAGAACAATCTCATCTAACGTTGAGCTGCACACAGTGTTGCATAGTGACTCCATAAACAGTCAGTATTTTAATGACATAACTTTGACATAAGTTTAATATGTGACCCGATCTGCTGTAATGAGTCGGAAGTCAGCGTTCTATTTATTTAGATACGGGCCGATTATGTTGACAAACATCAAAAATATCGATCTTTCTTTTTTGGTCTTAAATGAAAGAAAAGGTCTTCAAAATTAATCTGGTCTCCAAAAAAGAAAAATTGCTATTTTTGTGATGTTTTTAATCACAAATCGGCCCGTATCTAAATAAGTAGAACGCCGACTTCTGACTCATTACGGCAGATCGGGTCACATATGAGTTTAACTTGTAACAGGTCGACACTTCGAATAATAAATAAATTCAATTACAGTTATTGATATTTAGTGGGATTGCAGCAGCTTTAGATCACCAACACCACGGAGCACGCTGCCAGATACCGTTAGAGAAGCTGAATCACTTTCTAGTTCCAAAAAGCTATTATTATTATTATTGTTGTTGTTATTGTTATCTTACAAAAATGTTAATGAAGGTCAGAGAGATGGAACTCTGTGGAATTCTGGGATCAGCACCAGCCTGAGAGACATGAAAAGGGAGTGAAAGTGAGTGATTATTTGTCATCATGAACACACCACAGCACAGCACACAGCGCACCACAACCAAACGTGACTTCTGATCACGGGGCGAACACACTACAGAGATGGGAATAAAGAGGGAAATACAGAGATAAAGAGATAGATGGGGGAGAGAGAGAAAACAGAGGGGAGAGGAGGAGGAGGAGGAGGAGGAGGAGGAAAGATATGGGACAAAAAGGCAAGTGAACGAGTCATTGAAGATATATAGAAGAGAAAGAGATGGGAAAAAAGGGGGGAAAAGGAGAGAGAGATAAAAAGGGAAACTGGAAGAAGAGAAAGATGGGAAGATAGAGAGGGAGGTAAAGAAAGACAATGATTCAGACACAGTTGTGAAAGAAAGAAAGACAGAGAGAGGTAGAAGAAAGACAAGAAAAGAGAGACAAATAGAAAGAAAAAAAGGAAAGAGGTCGAGGTAGAAAAGAAAGAAAGATATATAGAAGAGAAAGGTAAAGAGAGAGAGATTAGGAGAAAGAGAAGAGAGGAGAGGGAGAGAGAAAGAGCAAAAGATAGAGAGATGGGAATAGACAGAGAGAGAGAGAGAGAGAGAGGGGGGTAGAGGAAAGCAGAAAGAAAGAGTGAACAAGAGCAGGTCAAAGTGAAAATGATTCAAGGTGGACTCCATTCTCCAACTCCATCTCACAGCTGCCAGGAGCGCTATGTGATGCAATGGGCGTGACCCCACACGGATACGGCAGCCAATCAGACGCCACTTCTGCTCATTTTACACCAAACCCCCGCTGCTCGAAAGCGCTGGCCTTTGTACAGAGAGGAGAAAACATTTGTAACCTTGTAGCCTCGGGGCAGTGGGTAGTGTCACGGTCAGGGAGTCGACCATGTGTCGTCAGTTCAAGTCCCGGTTCAGTAAAGGTACCACGAGGTACTCGTGAGGAAGGTACCACCAGGTGGAGGATCACACATGCTGCAGAGCAAGAGTTATCATCTGAACACTCCTGCATTCAAACAGCACATTGTCCAGAAGAAAAGGCGGAACTGAAAGGAATGCATGGAATGGAGAACTGCTGACACACACACACACACACACACACACGCAATGAGTCAGTCGGCCCTGCTCTTATCAGCAGCATCTGTGTGTAGGTCGGTGCTGGCAGGGTGAGATGTGCAGATGTAAATGTTCTGCTGCCTGGAGGAGTGTGTGAGAGAGAAACGTCAAGACGGACGAGTCACATCTCCCTCTTTCTCTCCTTCCATCTCTCTCTCTCTCTGTGTTGTCCCGCTCTCTTCCTCCCGCTCTACTTTTAAAGAAAGAGAAGAGAAGAGAAGAGACAGAAAGAGAGAAAGACCAAATAAGAAAAGGAGAAATTGGAAGAGAGAGAGAGAGAGAGAGAGAGAGAGAGAGTGGATGGATGGATGGATGGAAATGAGGAAAGAGAAAAAGACAGAAAGAAAGGGAGAGAGAGATGGTACAAGAGAAAAAAAAGACATAGAGACAGACAAAGAGAGAAAGTGAGAGAGAAGTAAGAAAGAAAGGAAACCAGGAGAGAGAGAGAGAGAGAGAGAGAGAGAGAGAGAGAACGAAAAGAGAGAAAGCTAGAGACGGGAAGAAACAGAAAGAACAAGAGTAAGAGAGAGATGGAGAGAGTGGAGGTAGAGAGAGATGAGAAGAAGAGAGAGAGAGAGATGGAGAGAGTGGAGGTAGAGAGAGAGAGAGATGGAGAGAGTGGAGGTAGAGAGAGAGAGAGAGAGAGAGAGAGAGAGAGAGATGGAGAGAGTGGAGGTAGAGAGAGATGAGAAGAGAGTAAGAGAGAGATGGAGAGAGTGGAGGTAGAGAGAGATGAGAAGAAGAGAGAGAGAGAGAGAGAGAGATGGAGAGAGTTGATCAGAGTACGTACATTTTGTTTTCGTTGCACATATTTAAAACCAAGAATAAACGTCTCAACCGAGAACGCTTGGTTAAAACGAGTAAAAAGACTTTGTAAAACCCTAAACAGTGGCTGCAATCTCACACAGTAAGCAAAAGCATGAAAACGGTTTCCCTTTGACTACAAAAAGGACAATTATGACTAATCTCGGGGTTTAAAATTGAGATGAAAGCATTGACTGCAATGGCCCCATGCAAGAGTCTCCATTGCAAGTCACCCACTCTCTTATCTATAGGTGGCTTATACAATGCTCTCCATTCGGGCTTCTTGTCGTCCCCTAACCATAGAACTGTACGCCAAGGCGTATCAATTCTATTTTCCAGCACTCTTTTATTTAAGACCTTAACACATGCCTGATAAAATTGCTTCCCAGATGCAGAATTTATTAGAAGAGTGTCGGACTGCAGCAACAAACCCGCCCTCTCACTCACAATAGGTGAGAGATACAGGTTCGGAAAAGCGTCTTGTTTGTCAGGACTAATAACCCCAGTATAGTAATCCTTTATCAGTCCAAGCTCCTCGCTGGTTAAAAAGGGATGATGAAACCAGAAAAGTGATTTTAGGGGACAAAATGGTCCCCACAATGTGATGTATACATGAAGACACACACACACGTCACAGTTTCTATCAAGGTGAACTGATAACAGATGCTCAGTGTAATTTGTCTACCCTGGGTTAGGCAGGCTCTTCCACCCATTATTTAGGGTAAAAAGGCAAGTTTTGAGAGTGACAAGCGACAGCGAGACAAGGAAGCACGTTAATAAATCAGTCAGTTAGTCAGTCAGTTAGTAAGACTGCAAGTTAATCTGTAAGTCAGTCAATAAGTCTAAGTCACTCTGATATAAGTCAGTAATTCTTTAATCAGTCAGTAATTAAGTCTCTAAGTCTATAAATCAGTCAGTCAATATGTCTGTAAGTCAGTCAGTCTATAAGTCAGTCAATAAATAAGTCTGTAAGTCAATCACTAAATCTCTAAGTCTATAAATCAGTCAGTGAGCCTGTAAGTAAGACTGTAAGTCAGTCAGTAAGTCTAAGTCAGTCTGTAATAAGTCAGTAATTCTTTAATCAGTCAGTAAGTCTGTAAGTCAGTAATTAAGTCTGTAAATAAGTCAGTCAGTGAGTCTGTAAGCAGGTAAAATCCATTTCTAAAGCTCCTTTTAAATCTCATATCTCAAAGTACTGTCCACAAACACACATAAAAAGCAGCATCAAGCGTAGCACAAGGAGCATAAGAATAAGCAGAACCCTAGAAACAGCAGAGCCGGTGGGTTTTGATACGATCTGTACGATCACATCTCACATTCACAACAAAACCAGGCATCACGGATGAACACGTTCAGCAGCCGTTCGACTGTACATTTCATCTTATTTATCATTTATGATATGGATCTCAGACTGTATGGAATAACAGATGGAGAGACGTGAACAGTATGTGCGGGGGTGAGAGCCAAGATGCTTTAATATGAGCATCTGTGATGGCAATTCACACACACACACACACATGCACACACGTACGAGGGATGTAACGATGCATCAATATACTGTACATCGATACATTGATTTAATGATGCACAAGCCACCATCTCACAGTCTCATAAATGGAAATCGTATCATGGCAGACTTTGCAGTACTTTCAACGTCGAACCGCTGTCCGATATAACATCATACTGCGTCAAACCCTGCAACTTACACCCCTGTGAAAAACTTCACCTGAGCTCGTGACCAAATCAGACGAGCTTTGAGAGTTTAAACGAGGAGAGACATTCGAGCGCACGTCAGGAGGTTTCGGTTTTCTGTGTGAAGGATTTAAAGTGGAGGGTTTCAAATTACCGAAGAGATAGAGAGAGAGGAAAAGAGAGGGAGACCCTGCAGCGGTGAGACGGAGACTCACAAAGAGAATTTTCCAACAAAGAGAGAGACAGAGACAGAGAGAAGGCGAGAGAT
Source organism: Distichodus sexfasciatus (assembly GCA_032718565.1). Lineage (NCBI taxonomy): Eukaryota > Metazoa > Chordata > Actinopteri > Characiformes > Distichodontidae > Distichodus > Distichodus sexfasciatus. Next base: position 2,167,824 of record JAVGVS010000062.1, on the reverse strand, counting down.
GAATGAAAGGAATCCATTAGAAAGTGAGATGATGTGCTCGTGCTAAAGTGAATTGAATATCAGCAGACGGAGCTCAGGGGACTCGGCCTGGATTCCCACTTCCAAAAAGAAGAAGAAGAGAAAAGAAAAAGAAAAATCCCACCCTCGTGCCCACAGCCGAGCTCCGATTGGACGAGCGGCAGACGCCTCCGTTGGAAATAATAAATATGCAGACGAGATGACGCAGAGAAAAACCAGAATGGAAATAATAGACAATGTACACAAGATTTGGCAAAGCCCCAAATCCCTCTCCTTTCCTTTTTGACTTTCTGTCTCGTGCTCACACACACACACACATACACACAAGCTTGAGACCTGTCTGAAGCAGTATAAATACAGAAACCCTGGAGTGAATTCTTAACCTAGTTTCAGTGAACTGCCAAAACTTTGCGTTAACTGAGAATGAAGAGAATGTCAGAATCTCTCTCGCTCTCTCCCACCCTCTCACCCTCCCGCATCCTGCTATTTTTGTGAACAACTTACACTGACTCGCATAAATCCATGAAAATGGTCTTGAGTGCGTGAATGGAAGGCATTTGGACTTCTTTTAGGATGATGACGTTTCAGCTCTCGTCCAAAAGGCTTCTTTGGTTCTAAAAACCCCATGAGAAGAGTAACATCTGAACAACACTGTCGTCCAATATTTTGAGTGAGTCAGTGATTATTTGTCAGGGTGAACACACCACGGCACAGCAGTGGGCAGCTAACAAGTGCCCGGGGAGCAGTGCTTGGGGAGCATACCTCAGTGGTAGCTTTACTGGCCCTGGATTCGAACCTGCGACCTTCTGATCACAGGGCGAACACTCTACCGTTACGCCACCAACTGCTCCCTATGTGTGGCTTGATTGAGAGATTTAGAAAATTTTCTCCAAGTGGGACATCACTTCAGACCAGGCAACACCTTAAGATAGAGACTGGTTCATCGAAAGGACAAAAAAACTGGGCAAGAACTAGTTCAAGATTCTTTAGGGCCTGTGTTTATCAAGCGCGGTTTATGTGCTGAGAGCGGTCAACACCTCACTTCCAGAGCGCTTCCTCGGGGGCTTCTCTCAGCGCTTGTTGTTGCTAAGTTACGAAAAGCGTCACCAGGCACTTCCACGTTGGTTCCTGTTTCATGTAAACATTGTAACGTGTTCCTCTGAGATGGGTAGTTTAGCCGACATGAAAGAGATCATCTTTACTCTTGAGAGAAATCTTGGCGTCTTGGCGTTAGCGGCAGCGTTTGGACTAGATACTCACACGTCTTGGTGCATTTTTTGCCTTATTCAGACTATACAAATAAAGCCAAAACAAGCTTCTCCAGCTGCTCCAGATACGCCTCCAGTTGTATCAAGCTGTATATGTCCCACCCATTCCTCGATTTCGATTGGCTAGCAAGAGAGAAGTGACATTGATGAGCCCAGTGTTGTTTTAAAGGTTGAACAGATTTCAACTTGAAGCGCTCCAAGTGCTGCAGTAAAAAACGTCTCCACCGCCTTTTTTTTTTTCCCGCTGAACGTGCTTAGCGCTCCAAACGCTGAAGCTCATATGATTGGTATTAAAAATAGGTGCTGCCAGCGCAAAAGAACGTGTTTGGTGGACACATGGCCCTTATTTGTGACAAATATTTATGAAATGCACCCGATCGTTCTTAAAACGAATGGAATTGATGGTGTTAAATCAGCATGTGATATCGCCTCATTACTGGCTCCTGATCTGGATTAAAAATACTGTTAAAATACTAATAAATGAGCATATGTATGGTACAGACCTTGCCAGTGAACTATGAGGGCAAAAACTAACTAACAATAAAAATCTGAAACGAAATCATTTTTCATTAACTACAAAGGTTAATTTGATCGTGATATTGGATTACGGTCATATCGTCCAGCCCTATGCAGTCTCCGACATTAAATCTCCTAAATCATCTTGCTAAACCAGGCGTGTCTGAAAATACATGGCTGCCTCTTTTCTCCATCAGCATACAACACTTTTAGTGTCAGATTTATTTATTTTTATTACATTTTTTATTCAGCAATCTTGTAAACTAAGAAACCCTGGTTCTGATCGAATTATATTTCCACCTCTGGTTTAGAGTTCAGACGTTAAAAATATATTGTCTGTTTTATAAATTCATATTAAACTGCTGCAGATTTTATACACATCTAATGCACAAATGTACATTCTCCTGTTCCAATATTTGCCCGTATTATTGAATACCTTATGTAACAAAATTTGCATATTTTCATTTTTGGTCTCTATTCTAGACGTTATGTATTAGAGTTCACTTATACATGCATATTCTATGAGCCTCTCCTGTACTCTGTAGAAACTCACGTCACGTCGTCTCGTTGAGACGATAATAAAGTTCAGGCTGTTTTCTTCAGACAGATTTTTTTGGGGAGACAACTGGTCCCTCACAAACACTAAAAAATTCCACCGTACGCTCAAACATTTCCTGTGAGTGTGGTTTAATGAGCCGTGCATTGTCCAGCGCAGTGGAATGTCATGGCCGAGACGTTACATAACTCAGAAAAGCTTTCCTGTTTTAAGGAGCAGCTCCGATAACATACCAGTGGCCCTGCTTCCCAGTGTGTGTGTGTGTGTGAGAGAGAGAGAGAGAGGGAGAGAGAGAGGGAGAGAATGAAAGGAGGAGGTCAGGCCTTAACTAATCTTGCCCTTGAAAGCACTTCCACACAAAGAGAACTGCACATTAGACAAACCTAATCTCAAACCTTGTGATAAACGCTCTGGGACAGTCTAATTTATATAACTCTGTCCTGTAAGGGAAGTGTGTGTGTGTGTGTGTGTGTCAAATATTTCAAATGTCTTCAAGTGTCAGTGTTGGTGCAGGATCTTTCTATATCTTGTAATTAGGGCTGGACGATACGACCTCAAATTAACATCTTGATTAACTCAACATTTTACCTCGACTATGATTAACTGAACGTCTGAATGTTGCTTTGATTGATTTTTGATTAATTGCCCACCTTTACCTGTGACTCAATAAAAAGAGGTGCTCATAACTTTGGCAAATGTTGACAGATTTTCAAATTGAACTGTTGTGTCCACATATCTGCATGTGTTGAACATGGGCAGAACGGTACGGGAATAGACCCCGTGATCGGAATTTAGGGCCCTATGATTTGCACGATACGGAAAACGTGGACGGAATCGCGGAATTCAACAAATAAAATGGAATCCGTTGTACGTGTTACCTGTTGAGGCGGAACTCAGCTTTCCACACACAAGCGCACAGACACAGAGGGGGAAACGTCAACGGTCAGCTATGGTGAAGAGGCTGAAACACTGAAGTCCTCAAAAAAATTATGCAATTGGAGTGTTAGAGCAGAACAATACCCACATGATTTTTATGAATCGGGAGAACAACTCTTTTGTACGTTTTGCCAGCACACGATAGACTGCACACAAGTGTGACGACCACTTACAGTCAAACACTCACATCAGAAACGTTTCGTTTTGCACAAAAAAATGAATGTTTTTTGTTGTTTACAGGTAAATGTTTTACCAAAGCAGTAAATGTTTTG
>JAVGVS010000062.1:2156758-2159258 GCA_032718565.1 Distichodus sexfasciatus | reverse complement strand
TATTATATTCCTTAAGTTATTTACATCTACTGCTCAACGAGTAACACTAATACTACAAATGCAGCTTTAATTTCATTTATTATTTTTAATTTCTGTTTTTATTTTAAGGTAATTTGCTAGTTACACTCAGCACAGTGTTTCTAATGTTGTCCTTTCTCTGCTTATTTACCTGAACTCCAGCACTCCCCTGGACTATGTCTGTAAGTTAATGTAGCAGAACTCATCCAGGGTGTTGAATGACTTATTTCTCTGAACGACAAATTCTTGCTTCTCTGAACAACAAATTCTTTAGCTGACGTCTTCTTGGAAGTCTTGAGTAATATACTGACTGGCTAAACTTTAAACCAGCTACTCAGCAGGCCTATTTTAGTCCAGCCGGAATCCTTGCAGACTGAGTCCTGAGTATTTATAAAAAGAGAGATTTTTTGATGCGGTTGCGTCTGTCGTCCACATGTAAACGGAGGTTTCATCACTGAAACTGGCTATTTTTGAAAACTCCGGCCAAAGTGGAGATTTCTGAAAACTCTGGCTTCAGTGACTACGTGTGGACGGGGAAAACTGAGTTTTAGGTTCATAGCATCATAAGCGTGCGACAGGAAATGTGTTGACGTCAGGTGTGTGAGGTTTGTTTACGTTGAAGACTGAGGGTTGGATACTGTTAGAGCAGTGATTCTCGTCTCCCTTATTCAAGCTAAAGTAACTCCACTTCCCTCTCTGTCCAAACCAAGCACCCTCTAGTCACCACTGTTTACCAAGCAACCGGATGCAAAAGTCATTGTAACCAGATGTAATTCCTTCTTTTGTTCCAGGATTCTGATTGGCTGACGTGGTTCTACACAGCTCTTGACGATGCATTTGGTTCCTCCACACCAAACCCTCTCATTTACATTTACGGAATTTCACAGATGCTCTTTTCCTGATTTCAGGGACAGGTTAAGGCTTTTGCTCAGACACCCAGTGAGGATTTTGACCCACAACATCTTGGTCCAGAGACAAGCGTCCTACACACTAGACCACCAGCTCCATATCTTTACGGACCTTGCTTTGTGCACTGGTGCGGTGCAGTCATGTGGGAGCAGGAAGGGGTCGTCCCCAAACTCTTCCAACAAAGTTGGGAGCATGAAATTGTCCAAAATCTCTTGATGTCCTGAAGCATTAAGAGTTTCTTCCACTGGAACGAAGGGGCCAAACCCAACGCCTGATAAAACAACCCCCACTGGAGCACCAGTATTCAATGATGTGAAGGAGTGTCCCAATATATTTGGTAATATACAGACCATCTCAAAAAATTAGAATATCATGAAAAAATTCAATATTTTTTGTCACTCATTTCAGAAAGTGAAAATCATATATTATATAGATTCATTACACATAGAGTGAAAGATTTCAAGCCTTTATTTCTTGTAATATTGATGATCATAGCTTACAGATAATGAAAACCCAAAATTCAGTTTCTCAGAAAATTTGAATATTGTGAAAAAGTTCAATATTATAAAGTCATGATGTCACACCCTAATCAGCTAATTAACTCAAAAACACCTGCAAAGGTTTCCTGAGTATTTAATTGGTCTCTCAGTCTGGGTCAGTAGGCTACACAATCATGGGGAAGACTGCTGACTTGACAGATGTCCAGAAGACAGTTATTGACACCCTCCACAAGGAGGGTAAGCCACAAAAGGTCATTGCTAAAGACGCAGGTTGTTCACAGAGTGCTGTATCCAAGCATATTCATAGAAAGTTGAGTGGAAGGAAAAAGTGTGGTAGGAAAAGGTGCACCAGCAACAGGGATAACCGCAGGATTGTCAAGCAATATCCATTCAAGAAGTTGGGGGAGCTTCACAGGGAGTGGACTGAGGCTGGAGTCAGCGCATCAAGAGCCACTATGCACAGACCAATCCTAGACATGGGCTACAAATGTGGCATTCCTCGTGTCAAGCCACTCCTGAACCAGAGACAATGTCAGAAACGTCTTACCTGGGCTGAGGAGAAAAAGAACTGGACTGTTGCTCAGTGGTCCAAAGTCCTCTTTTCAGCTGAAAGTAAAATTTGCATGTCATTTGGAAATCAAGGTCCCAGAGTCTGGAGGAAGAGTGGAGAGGCACAGAATCCACGTTGCTTGAGGTCGAGTGTGAGGTTCCCACAGTCAGTGAGGATTGAGGTGCCATGTCATCTGCTGGTGTTGGTTCACTGTGTTTTCTAAAGTCCACAGTCAACACAGCCATCTACCAGGAAATTTTAGAGGACTTCATGCTTCCTTCTGCTGACAAGCTTTATGGAGATGCTGATTCCATTTACCAGCAGGACTTGGCACCTGCCCACACTGCCAAAAGTACCAAAAGCTGGTTCAATGACCATGGTGTTACTGTGCTTGATTGGCCAGCAAACTCGCCTGACCTGAACTCCATAGAGAATCTATGAGGTATTGTCAAGAGGAAGATGAGAGACACCAGACCCAACAATGCAGACGACCTGAAGGCCGCTATCAAATCAACCTGGGCTT
>JAVGVS010000062.1:2071758-2151758 GCA_032718565.1 Distichodus sexfasciatus | reverse complement strand
TGAGTGTAAATTCTTGATAAATGTACAGTACTGTGCAAAAGTTTTAGGCAGGTGTGAAAAAATGCTGTAAACAAAGAGTGCTTTGAAAAATGGAAGTGTTAATCATTTATTTTCATCAATCAACAAAATGCAGTGGATATAAGACTTGATGCTGGTTTGAAGGCAAAAGGTAGTAACACCAAATATTGATTTGATTTAGATTTTTCTTTTGTTCGCTCACTTTGCATTTTGTAAATTGATAAAAATAAACAATCATTATTCATATTTCTGAAAGCATTCTTTGTTTACAGCATGTTTTCACACCTGCCTAAAACTTTTGCACAGTACTGTATTTGTACAGAATGTTGCTGGTGGTGAATATTAACTGAGGGACGTATTTATGAATTTTGAAAGAAGTTGTCATTGAATGCATCTTGTGTGAAAGCAATGCAAATGTATTCTTAGTTCTCACATAGTCTATTGACTTGGTGAATTTGTAGTGTTTTGAAAAGTGAACATGGTATTGAGACACGTGAAAACAACTAATACTAAAGATTCAGGATTTTAACGTGTGAACCCTCACCTAACCCATTTGATATTTAACCTTTGCTTTGCTAGACCTGTACTGACTTTATAAGTGAGTGAATATAAAAGCTTCTATCACTAAAGTAATAAAGCTCACGATCATAACTTCCCAGAAATAATAGATGAAGTTCCGGTCTCGTGTCACATTTCTCAGCGGAGAGAACAAGCTTTTTCTCATCGTGTTTAAATATAACAGATGTAATGGTTTTCTTCCCACTGTGCTGACTCTACAGGGCCGCTGCTGGCTTTATTAATTATTAACTTTATTAAATATGCAGGGAGACAGTTATAAATTTTTGACCCAGACTTCTAGAGATATATCAGCTGTGCTGCTGTCACACTTTTCAGCCTCCGTGTAGATTTAAGTTTGATTTTCAGAAATGACAGTTTGATGGTGATAGTTAATTTCATATTAATTTTGTAGCGTTTGAGGGTAAAGTATAGATTATATTCACTTCAGGTTTGATGTTAGAATCACAAATTATACTTGTATAATAATTTAACTTTTTAAAAGACAGACTTTAAACAGCGTCTTATAGCTCATTATTTTTTGGCAAGTATCTTAAATGGAATTTTAACTTTGGTTTTTATTTCAATAATCTATAATTAATAAAACTATAGTTAAAAACAAGGAGCTTCATTCACAAATATCTTCATAGGTTTTTTTTTCAATAAAATGTAAAATTTGTTAGTAAAAGTTTTGCTTATCAATATGTATTTATATTCAGTAATTAATTGTAACGTGATTTTGTTTGTTATAAAAATATTTATGATAATGTATACAAATATTTTATTATTATTTATGGTAATAATATTATATAATTTTTAAAACATATATATAAACATAAACATAAAACATAATAATATAATATATGTAATATGTGTAAACAATTATTATTATTATTATTATCAATATTATTAATATTATTATTATTTATTATTATTGACAGCCAAAAACAAAATGTTTTATTTGAGTGTTTAAAATAAACCAAAAATATTGGAACAAAAATGTTTACATTTATTTGCCATAATATGTAAATGTTTATTTATTTATTTATTTATTTATTTATTTATTTGTTTATTTATTTATATAATTATAACATCCCATATAAAATTGTGTATTATACTTATTGGTTTACTTATACCTGTAGCTAACTGGGGGCATTAATTTTTTTTGCTTAAAACTGCAACACTAGAATCGCCACTGCTTTTGAATAAAACAAAAAATGTGATGTTTTTTATTGAAAAATGAATCAGCTTAAAGAAAACAAGAGGTCAAATATCAAGGGAAAATATTCCAAATCAGCAGAGTAAAGTCAGTACAATGGGGTGAAAAAGCCAGAACGAATGTGTAAGTAAGCGTAAAACCAGTTCCAAGGAAGATCTGCAACAGTAGACAAGATTACCCAGACCTGAAACCAAATTGGGTGTTTATAAGAGGTTTTGGGTTTTAGTGATTGTGCACTGTGATCTTGGCAAACAAAATTCTTCTCAAGATTAATGCAGAGGACTTCAGATCAGATCAGGAATGTATTTAGTTTTTAGAAAGAAAGTACAAATGGAGACTCTCAGGGCAAGCCCTGATTAGAGCTCCCGAGGCCTTCAGGTTGAGTTTGAGTTGAGGTCAATGTGATTAAGATATAGGTTTTTTTAACCACAGTTGTGGCCTTTGTGGAGATAAATAAACATGTTCACTGTATTATGATGTTTATTCTAGTTAGTTGAGGATTAAACGTTGATTTCCTGGATATAAGTTTAATATAAAAATAAATCAATACTGTTTGTGTGTAGATAATAAAACATGGCTTTCCTCCTGAGAACTTCCAGTGAAACTGGGTTTTAACTCTTTTATTCTTGAACTGACAGGTCATCAATGGGTTCGAGAATTTGATAAAGTACTTACTCACATGGGTGTGTGATAAAACAGTCTAGGCAGAATAAGTGACAAACAATAAGCGCAGGTCAACGACACTCTCTTATCAGCCATAGAAGGGAAATTCTACCAACATGCTGTTTTAAAAAGTGGTACAGCGACTAATTTTGCATAGAAAACAGCGCAATAAAAGTACCTAAAATATTCCGCTTCTTCTTGAGCAGGAAACGCACTGTATATTTGTGGTGTGTAGATTTTACTTATTTAGATCAGGCAGTAGCCAGCCCTAGTGCAAGGGGGTTCTTTTTTAAAAAAAGTGGACCTTTTATCAATGCCTAAACCTTATTTTGTATTTCATTATGAGATTTAAATGCTACATTTGGTGACTTTTTTGCAATAATTTGTTGCTGGATATCTTAATCTGTCTGCTTTCGTATCATAATGTACACTTTTGATGCACTAAAAAATATTTACTAATGTTGTCAAATTGCTTATCAAGTTTATGTATGCTGTTTTCACACACACACACCTAAACACACACACGGGGTTCAAAGTTTAAAAACCACTAAAGCGTATCTGCTGCTCAGATACTTGCCACCAAGCCTTTTCCGATGTAAATAGAGATGTGAAAAAAGCAAAGACTGATTTCTGTGACAGCCAAATGGAATGGCAGCGAACTTAGATTGGATTTCGTCAAGAGAACACAACTATTAAGCTTTACTGCTTACATCACTAAATGCGTGGGAACACGCTTTTGTGGAGTATTTGTCAGGTTACTGACTGAGGCAATAAAAGGCACCATACGACAGAAAATGGCACATACTCCAGTAATTCCAATTATTATGCATCATTATTTAAGAATACTGTACCAAAAAAAAAACGAACAAATTTGGGACTGACCTTTGGCTGTGGGGGTGGAGTCGTTCTAGAACCACCTGAACCCCCCTAATACCACGGGCCTATTGATTCTATTGCTGGAGCTCGAAATTGAATGTTGGTTAACATCTAATAGAAACTTATTGCTCCCAAAGTAGAATTATATTGCATAAGTTTGATTTTAAATGTTGTTCCATTCCATTAAATGTAGCAAATTCAGTTTTACTAGCTACCTTGCGCTTCTGGCTGAATCTTGAAACGTCCTTCCAGCTTTTCCCACCCCCTGAGACATTTCTTCTAAAACTGTACATTTTTTATGCGTGACATGCAGGTACACTAGAACATAAAGTCCTTGATGTTTGACACAAAAGTAATTTTCATGAAACGGTCCTTGAAAAAACTAATGATGCCTGCAGTGCTATAAGAGGCACTGAGTGATGCTTTACCATGTTTTGATTTACCGGGAGCTAAAAGGTAACTCGGATCTCCTAGATGACACAAGCCCTGAGACATTTAAGGTAGCTAAAATTGTGATTTTCAAAGTCGTGGTGCAAAACAGAAAATTGGGTTCCTCAACAGCCCCTTTTGCCATTCTGGTGCTGGTACTGAATTTGGGAACCAATGAGGTGGTCCCCATTTCCTCAAGTGAGTTTTAACTACATGGAACCTAAACACATACCAGGCGTACAACACACCGCTACAATGTGGAACATGTCTTGTGACCTCACAGGTCCTTAGTTCGGGGAGTTGGTAATGTAACGATTAGTGCGTTCGCCCCATGATCGGGAACGTTGCCGATTTGAATCCCCGACTGGTAAAGGTACCACTGAGGTATTCATTAGCATGGTACTGTCCCCAAGCACTGTGCCCTGGGCGCTGCACACCTATCAACGCTATTTTCTTTCCTTCTAGATGAGTCAAATGCAGAGGTCTGGTGCTGTGTGTCATTTTTGTTCATAATGACAAATAATCACTCACTTCATTCAAGATCAGAAAGGTTTTGGTGACAGTTTTGCAGTGGAAATGATGACTCTGGTTCCCAAAAATTGGAACTTAGCGCTTCGGCACGCCAATGCTGATTAGAGAAGAACGCCTGTGTAAATTCAAGCTGTAGCTGTACCACATAGCTCAATATCTGCCTTATACTCCCGCTGCTACCCTTCTTGGTATTTCCTGTGATACCCAGGTTAAATATAAAACTTTACTACAAAAGACAACAATGCTCCAGCCTGTTCCTGCCTTATTGACAGTGATCTTGCTCTCTTAATGCCTGATACTTAACCCTGTTCGGCAGGATTCAAAAAGCATGGTGGTTTCTGGAGCAGACAAAATTTCTGTGTGCACCACATGTCTTTAGTCACGTTTTTCTTGAAGTCCCCTAAATGTCTCCTTGGAGACTTGTGTTTCTTTCAGGAATAAATTCCCTTTAGTTTCTCTGTAATTTTACCTGCTGGAAACATCTTGTCAGGATTTGCCGACCAGGAATGTACTATAGGGGGACGGGTGGAGGAAATTTGCTGGAAATCCTGCCTCCAAGACCAGGGTTGATCACTGGGGAGTTTGAATGCAGTCAAATTCCACCTGGCACGGCTCTAAAGCAAACCGTGACTGGGTGGTGACTGTGTTCAAATCCGATATCCAACACCTGAAACGTGGGTTCCTTAAAGACCCATAACTCAAATATTTCCAGAAGTAGTTGCTCTTATCTTCCATTTTCCTAATTACAAACAATGGTCTCTCTGGAGCTTGAGTTGAGTGCCTTTCTGGGGGGGCAAACAGTGGAGTTTGAGACTGTTACGATCACCAACACAAGGTTCAGTCATGACCACAGTGCTACCTCACCTTACCTTGGCGGGGCCCTGAAGAGTCAGAAATGGAGTTGTGCTTGTAACTGGATAAGGCGTCTGCCAAATGCCATGAATGTCAGACATAAAGACTGTTCTCAGATCTGGAATAAATCCCTTCTCTCTGTGAAAACAGCTGATTCTCTCTGTTTCCGATCAAATAGAGGCTAAATTATTCTCTTCAATGGGCACTTAGAGAGAAAAAACCATAACTTCCACTAACTCTTCTTTACTGATGTACATAAACAAACTTATTTGCCACTTTCTATACAGGAAGTGTATTCAACACGTTTGATCTTTGTGTAGAAACATAACAAGTGGCAGCTCTTGATCTCTGTGGCTACCCAATATGCGAGAAGTGTTTTACTGGAACAACAAGCGCTCATCTACATCACTCTGGATATGACTGTCTAATAAAGGTCTGATAAAGGTGATAATTGTAAATATCAATCAACTCTGGGGCATGTTGGGTAACACTGTGACTTGCATATTTGGATAATGCAATTGACACCAATGTAATAATTTATGCAGTGACCTGTATATTTGGTTACTACCTACTTAACTTGCGTGTTGAGTAGCAGCTATGACCTCTATGTTGGAGGTAGCCTTAACCTGCATATTGGGTAAGCGCTGTAACCTCGTGTCGGGTGACGCTGTAACCTGTGTGTTAGGTGGCGCTAGCCTGCGTGTTGGGTACCGCTGCTTAAGCTTCGTGTCCAGGCAGCGCTGCCCAACCTGCGTGTCGGGTGGCAGCTGTAACCTGCGTGTCAGGCTGCTTGTCTTAATACTGCGTTTTGGTAACATTGTAACCTGCATGTTGGAGTACTTGCCTTTGTAACCTGCGTGTTAGGTAGCTATAATCTGCGTGTTGGGTACCGCTGTAACCTGCGTGTTGGGTTAGCAGGTGCGGCGGTGGATGAGGAACCCCAAGGTGAACGTGGAGAAAGCCCAGACCAAGACCCCTTCCTCGCCCGTGTCCCTAGGCACCAGGATCATGGACCTGTGTTTTGTTCCCCACCTCCTCGCCTGCCCTACAGCCCCGGCGGTTGCTACCTGCCCCAGCCGCCCAGCCCACCCTGCCAGCCCTGCACCACCCGGCCCCCGGGACAAGAACAAAAGCTGTAGGTCAAGCACACACTTCCACCGTACATCATCTTATATATCATGTGGCTGTGTTTCTCTTCTCCTGCTTTCCCACCTAACACTGCTTCCATTTCTCCCTCTACTCTCGCCGCTCTTTTATTTCTTTATCTACTAACTCCTTCTTACTTACTTTCTTTCACTCTCTTTCTGTCTTTCTTTCTTTCTTTCCCTCCTCCTTTTTTCTTTCCTTCTTACTTTCTCTCTTTCTCTCTCTCTCTCTCTCTCTCCTCTCTCTCTCTCCTTTATCCTCTGAATGAAATGTCTACTAAAAAACTGCCGCTTAGTCTGGTTTGAGAATAATGATAACCTGGTGACTACGGAATGTCAGAGATTTGGAGGTGGTCAATGTAAGCATTCCACTAAGTGCCTTGCATCCAGCACCACTTTGCCCTCGAGCAGGGCATTTAAACACCAGACAGTTCAAATAATGCTTTGTCAATGTATCAGCCAAATGACCACAAAGAACTCACTGAGTTGCTTTCTTTTGGGAGCAGTTGGTAGTGTAACGTTGGGAGTTGGCCCTAGTCAGGGCTAGTTCCGGTACTACGGTACTGTCCCCAGCACTGCTTTCTGGGTGCTGTAAAAACTGCTACTGCTGCTTCATGTGGATGGCTCAAATGCTTTGAGGTCACATTTGGCTATGAACCTTTATTGTGTATAATATTCTAATGAAAAATAATCACTCATGTAAATTCACGTCAATTAAATTGATCCAATATTTGTAACCTTGTTGCACCGTGAACCGACAATCCAAAACTAGACCCTCTGTTTTCCTGTAAGTGTTTTGGTTTCGGTTGTGGATTGCTAGAAACCGGTAATGATTAACAGCAGCAATAAGTGGCGTTACTTTTAACAAGAACGACTTCACCTTAAGAAAATGCTAATGATCTGCCAGAGGCGGGCTAAACTTCGTTTTCCTTCATTTAATCCTATTAAAAATGCCACCAAATTGTTTCTGAATTCTTCTGAAAAGGCCGTTTGGATTTCTAGGTGCTGAAGCGGTGTTTCATAAGAGTCGGTTATTGTATCATGACAATATTTTACCTTCCTAGAACTAGGTATGGAGTTGCACTGATTTCTTTGTACGCATGTAGACCTGTTTCTCTAACACACTTGTCGTGTCCCTGCACATGGCTGAAAGCGTCTTAACTGTGTTTGTGCAGTTCTGCTGAAAGTGATTGTGCTGTAATTACCTTATAACGTCTGCATTTGATCATTTCTGCACTTTTTTCTTGCTGTATTTACCAGACGTCTCAGTTCATACGCCTTTACGTGCAGAGACTTTTTCCCAAAGCAGCTTTACAGATTTCCGAGTTCACGTCCGTAAAGAGTGAGCTTGGGGTGAGAATTACAAGGAAAAGTTTAGTCTCATTGTTGTATTCGAAATTCAATTAGTGAATTATTATACAGTATATTATGCTCATTAATATACTGCTGATGTATAAATACTGTGAAATGTCAATTATTATTATTATTATTATTATTTATATTTTATGTTATTTATATTTATATATGTATTTTTTTTTTATTATGTGCCAACTGCTGATGTGCTTTATGTATCATTTTGACGTAAATGATCATAAACAATATTTTCATATTAACAAAACATGACTGTAAATAATGGACGCCCCCTTCTAAACTCTGCAACAATCCAGACAATATTGTCCAACACTGCTTATTTCACAAGAAAAGGAATCATAAAATAAATTGTTTGCCTCGTGTATACGGTGGAATGATTCCTGGTTTATAGAATTCAATATGCTGCAGATCACATGCACATCCAAGACAAAAAGATCATTCCGGAACCAGAAGTGTAGTTGGAATTCTGCGTGTAACTCTGTTAGCACAGTCTTTCTTTCTACCTCGAGTTTAGAGGTTTTATATTTTATAGACGATGTATATATGCTCACTCTACGTGCGTCTATTTGTATTTATATTTACTTACTTGATGTATATATGTATATAGTTGAGATGAGAATGTTTACTTGGACTTGGCTTCTATGTACTTAATCCAAGTGTGTGTGTGTGTGTGTGTGTGTGTGTGAGAGAGCAGGATGACGCATCATATTTTGGTCTATTTGTTGTCATGGTGAGATGTTATGTAACATGTTGGAGAAGGAGGGGCGACTGGCACAAAAAAAATTCATCTACCAACCTGCACACACACACACACACACACACCCCGATAACACATCCACAATCACGCTCACTAAGATGCTAATAAGCATGCAGAAGCAGCTCTGGAGTCACTTCAACATAGACTCAAGGAGAGAGTGTTGATTGCTCTTTCTCATTTCGTGTGTGTGTGTGTGTGTGTGTGTGTGTGTGTGTGTGCGTGTGTGTGCGTGTGTGTGTGTGTGTGCGTGTGTGTGCGTGTGTGTGTGTGTGTGTGTGTGTGAAGGAGAGAGTTAATGTGGCAGAATGATGCAGCATGGTCTCACCGATGACTCATTGCTACACTCTCTGCTGTGAAACCACACACACACACAAACACATACAGTACTTGAACACACACACAGAAATACACACATGCACACACACATACACACAACCACAGAGGCATACACACACGAACACACACACATATAAACACACACAGACACAAAAACAGGCGTACACACACATATGCACACACAACCAGAGGCATACACACATGTGCACAAATACACACAACCACAGAGACATACACACACACACACACATACAGTACTTGAACACACACACAGAAATACACACATGCACACACACATACACACAACCACGGAGGCATACACACACGAACACACACACATATAAACACACACAGTCAGACACAAAAACAGGCGTACACACACATACGCAACCAGAGGCATACACACATGTGCACAAATACACACAACCACAGAGACATACACACACACACACATACAGTACTTGAACACACACATAGAAATACACACATGCACACACACATACACACAACCACGGAGGCATACACACACAAACACACACACATACATATAAACACATACAGTCAGACACAAAACCACAGGCGTACACACACATATACACACACAACCAGAGGCATACACACATGTATTCACAAATACACACAACCACAGAGACATACACACGTGTAAACACACACATCGACACATTCAGACACACATCCACTACCACACCTGCACACACACACACACAAAACCACAGACATGCACACACACATATCCACACACAACCACAGAGACATACACACATGAACACACACACACAGAACCACACACACACACTAACAGAACAAGAAGACACACAGAAACAAACACATACACACATGTACACAAACACACACACACACACACACGCACCCAAATACACAGACATGCAAACACACACACACACACACTTTACTTCACTATATTTTGTGCCATTTTATGTATTTATCTGTACATTTTATATACAGTTTTATACTTTTCTATAGACACACACACCTTTCATTCATTTATTCATTAAACGAACCACTCAGTCCAGACCGGGGTCGCGGGGACTGCAGCCCGTACCGGGAACTAACGGGAGCAAGGCGGGGACCAACCCTGAGCAGATACCAACAAACCGCAGCACACACACACTCACACAATCGCACCATACGGGACTAATTTAGAGTCACCAATTAACCTATACTGCATGTTTTTGGACTGTGGGAGCAAACCCACGGCAACACAGGGACAGCATGCAAACTCCACACTAGGCCGTCCCCGGGGTTCGAACCCAGGACCTAACATGCACCTGAAGGTGTAATTATGTTCTGAAGGTTCTGGAGCTTCACTATATTTTTTGAGGATATGGAGGAAAAATAAGCCTAAACTTCACACACATACACTCTAAAACACACACACACACACACAGACTATGGCTTGGCAACAGTTTATTATGTCAAGTTTGGAGTGATAAGGTGTAAAATAAAATCTGTGCTTAGCCTCCTGCCCTGCATAATGTCATCAGTACAGCCTTCATAAAACACTTCACATTAACTAACACGCAAGAGAGATTACAGCTGCGCACAACACGGTGTCCTGCCCGATCACACCGCTCTAATCAGCTGAGATTACGGCTGACGGGAAAGCGATGTGAGTGTTGATTAAGAACCTTGAAAACAAGGTCAGTAAAGGTGCAATCCAACAGTAGAGCTGAAGCCATACACGCAAAAATATTATCACTAGTGCTGAGTGATTAATCAAAAATGTGTCTTAGTTTGAAAAATAATCGAACCTCTAATCTACGTAATCTCACCTGTGTCAGTCATTTCTAAAATTTCGATATAAACACTGAACATATCAGGTTAAGTAGAACGCTGGTTGTTGTTATTTATCAGCTAAATTATGAATTTTGTCAGTAATAAAAGTGGAAGATTTGACTTTTGTGCCTGGAATTACTATATGTGACCCTCCACGACAAAACCAGTGGCTTGTCGCAAATTTTCAAAATTGAGTTATTATGTTTTCATGAATAAATCAAAATAAAGGCGTAAATCAAGCTTCAAAACGATACCTATATGGAATGAATGGGACGACATATGACTGAGATATCAACATTCAAAGGAGTCGGGTTTCTCCTGTCACGCCAAGTGAGAAACGGAGAAATCTGCCTTTGAAGTTGACTATCGTCGTAGCACTCACAGACGCTTTCATTAAGTTCAACATCTTGTTAGTCTTGCGGGGCTGTGTTTGTGCTTGTTTGCAGCGGTGCTGTGTGAAGCTGTGTGTGGCGAGGCGGCACTGGTAATATCGATACTATTCAATGAAAATTTAAATCGATACAAATTTTTTATATCGATTAATATCTGAGTATCGATTTTTTAACAACCTTTGTACCTTGTTAGTGGACTATGAGGGCAAAAAACAAGCAAAAACAACATAACTGTTCTTTAATCATAATTAAGGCAAAATGCTCATGATATGTTCGATACTGATATCACAATAGTTTTGTGTATGTTCGATATCACAATATCAGTATTTTTATATGTTCAATATCGATATCACAATATTTTAATATTTGATATCAATTTTACAATATTTTTATGTTTGATATCAATATTTTTATGTTTGATATTATTATCACAATATTTGTATGATATGTTCGATATCGATATAACAATATTTTTGTGTTTGATATCAATATCACAATTTTTTATGTTTGATACTGATATCACAATATTTTTATATGTTCAATATTGATATCACAATGTTCAAAACATCGATATCACGATATTTTTTTCTGTATTGACCAATCTCAAGTACATTTTTCACTCCGCTGATTATCATGACAATGTAGAAATTCACACTCTTATGGCAGTAAATAGTAAATAAAGTAAATAAACATGCTTGTTAAAGCTGAAATATTCCACGTTTTATCACGCAGTATCAAATGATATGCAGAAACGTTTCCAGTTCAATACCTGATTATCTTATACACTAAATTACAGCAGATGTATTACTAGTGGAAAACACAACGCAACACAACACAGATTAGCATAAACCGTGTTAATGGATGTTCATTAGCTTTAATCCGCCGTTAGTAGTTTGTTGTAAGTGACCAGTGTGTTTAAGTGCTGACTGCAGCACGGCCGCTCTGTACACAGTAAAGTCTTGGTGATTATGTAAGTCTGGCTAGCGGAGCTTCTCACTGCTGACCGACGTCGAGGCGTTAATGCTGTACTCGTTTGCTCACTTGATGACCTTCGTCCCTCTCATTCTATCTGTGCTGAAAGTTAAAAGGGCTGGTGAACGGTGAGGTAAGAATGAGTCAGGGAAAAATTATATATTTAAATCAGTAGTAAGTAAGTGATTATTTGTCATCGTTAACGCACCACAACAAAATGAGACCTGCTTTTGACCCATTCGTGAAGGAAATGACATGGGCAGCACCAGGGCAGCGGTGCTCATGAGTCAGAACCGCTTCCAATTGATCGATTCCATCAGAATTGTACACCTCCAACGTTATGGATTCTTCTTTACGATTCTCTCGTTTCCCAGCACCACGTTTTCCGCTTTTCCCGTCGCGGTACATTACGTCACACTCTCTGCAACTTAACCTTCAACCACGTGAAATCACGATGCTTTGATGATATTTTTCGCAATGTAAACGTTTGTTAGCGCTCACGACTCACAGGGAGGTCCAACGTTCACTAAATCAGTTAAATCTTCCCATTTATTATAGACACAACTTATATTTTAGCTGATAACACAATTTTGCACTGTTGCTACATATTTGCACAACATCTTTGTCTCTCTTTCTAGTTTAAAGTTTTACATTTATATTGTACTTCTAGTTTAAAGTGTCTATTTTATATTTTACTTATATATTTCATTGTGCCTTATTTGTTCCTTGTCCTTTGTTGTTTGTACTGTTAAAACTGGAGCCACGTTGTCTCATTTCTCTGTGTACTTGTACAATATAAAGCAGAGATGACAATAAAGCTTACTTTGACTTTGACTTTAACTTGATAAATAACAACAACAACCAGCGTTCTACTCACAGTACAGCCATTTACTTGATTGTGCTATTGTTCCTATGGACTGCCTTCATGGCAAAAATGTATTTCTCATCATTTTGGGGAAAATAAAATGGTGGCTTTCGGTGCAGGAGACTTTGTAGAACTACTTTTGTCACACTCAAAAAACTACTCAGGAATCGATAAGAGAATTGATAAGGAATTGGATTGATAGATAGAACCAACAATGGGATTGATATTGACAAAATCTTATCAGTTCCCACCCCTACTCATGAGTACCTCAGTGGTATCTTGAAAGTGAGTGATTATTGGTCATTGTGAACACAGCACAGCAGATGAAATGTGACCTCTGCATTTGACCCATCTGTGAAGGAGTAGTGGGCAGCTAACAAGTGCCCGGGGAACAGTGCTTGGGGACGGGACCTTGCTCATAAGTACCTCAGTGGTAACTTTACCAGCACTGGATTCAAACCTGCGACCTTCCGATCATGGGGCCAACTCTGTAACTGTTATGCCCCAGCGTATATAGAGAAGTTGGAGCTTTTATCAATATATGAGAAACTAAAATAGAGTATCTAGGGGACTAACTAACCCTCGTACTTTCTAACTTCTGACTTTTCTCTGACGTGGGTTGGCCAAAGTTAGCAGGTGGTTATTTAGCTGGATGACAGTTGTTGGTTTAAGTCTAGCTTTACAGATTAAAAGTGAGTGATTACTTGTCACTTTGAACACAGCACAGCACACGGTGCACCACAATGAAATGTGACCTGCATTTGACCCATCCCAGAAGGAGCAGTGGGCTGCTGACTTGGACAGCGGTGTTTGGGGACGGTGCCCGCCTTATAAGTACCTCAATGGTACCTTTACCAGTCTGGGATTTGAACCGGCGACCTTCCGATCACAGGGCGAACGGCCCCTAAGCGTTACACTACCAGCTGTGGATGTAGAACATAGCACTATGGTACATCATTCTGGACAAGAGTGTAAATACATTTATGATATAAATAATCAATATATTTTATCTGTTGTCTATAAATTCATATATGTATGGGCCCTCAGTGCCTGGCATGCTCAGCTGGGCGTATGCCCCGTTAAAAAGTTGACTTTCACCCACTTTGTATTTTTAGCTCTGCAGCCTTGAAGGAGGTTTTTACAGCCGTTGTCACGCCAGCTTTCAGCTGTACAGAGCAGGAGGGCAAAATGCAGGGTGGAGAGAGAGAGAGATTAAAAAGAGAGGGATAATAAGAGCCCTGGACCTTGTTCACCAACACTTCACATTAATATTCACAGCATTTAGTGTAAGTGAGCGATTATTTGTCATCGTGAACACACCGCAGCACAACACAGTGTACCACGATCAAACGTGAGCTCCGCATTTAACCCATTTGTGAAGGAGCAGTGGACAGCTGACGTGCAGCGTTTGGTGGCGGTACCTTGCTCATGAGTACCTCAGCGGTACCTTTACCAGTCCTGGGATTCAAACCGGTTTTTCCATCCCCGCAATGACACAGGTCCCCACGTTGTTGGTATGAAATTAGGTTCGAGTCTCCATATTGGAAGATTTACAAACACACACACACTTACGCACACATATCTTGAGAACCAACCCAAAACACTCCGAGTTTGGTAATGAAGGATCACATCCTGGCTGGCTTTTGGAAACTTTGGTGTCTTTCCACAAGCATAAACACACACACACACACAAAACACAGCATCTTAGCCAGCAGACACACACACACACACACTCCAACCCAAAACAACCAAAAAAACGGAAGGACGACAAGAGCCGCTCTGCCCGGGCCTGTTTCCAAGGCGACGGGCAGCAGAAAGAAGCCAATGTGGGAACTTGGGAATTCCTGGAATGTTTATCCAGACTTGAGCCGAAGCTCTTCCGAACCTCAACCAGCACTCTACACACACACACACACAGACACAAGCTTCCAAAACATCAGTTTTCCACTGGCAAGCAAATGAACAGACTGGAAACACAAACACACACACACTTTGTAAAGAAGATGAGATGAGAGAGAGTTGCTGTTTAATTAGTATCTTATCTGTAAGTGGACTTACATAACCAGCACCTTTTAATGTTGAGGTGTTTAGGACATTGCATTTGCACAGTGTGTGTGTGTGTGTTTTGCATGTATTTAGAGGTTGTCAGACCCATTAAAAGTCTATTATAAGACAGGAAAAATATATGATTTGTCCATTTTTATGGCTGCATAAAACATTTTTGCCTCTGAATAGCAGTCATCATGAGGAATAAATGCTTTTATAGAATGGTTGCAGGTTTTATGTGATGAAAATAAAAGAGTACAAGATTTATTTTTGGTTAAATTTATTTGGGATTCAATGGAAGGACCTCACAAAGATAGCAAGACGCAACTATACGTGTGTGTGTGTGGATATATTTAGGATGTTGTGAGAACCTAAATGTCCGCTATAGCCCCGTCCACACGGGCATCTCAATCAGGAGTATTTTTGGTGTTTGTGGCATCATATGAGCGCGGACTGAACGCTGACCGGTTTTCTGCTCATTTGAGCTAATCAGAGCGTCCATGCATAAGCTGCGTTCAGTCGGCTGCGTGTTCGGATGGCATCAGATAAACATCACATGCAACGTTTTCATGTTTTCAATTTCTGCCGAAATCCTGACAATTCCTCCAAATCCCCCAAATTCTTTGTGCGCAGTAGAACTTTGGTGAGCAAAAATATCTTGTCGTTAGGCGCTCAACTCTGCCTTCCTCATTTATCGGCAAGGGCAGATATGAGTATGAAAACATCGATATCAGCAATCAGAGCGTCCACACGGCCGTTCACGACTGCGTTCAGGCGTGTTAGCAACTAACATAGTGTTGCTAACGTAGTTACCAAGATGTTAGCAACTACGCTTTTGGGAAACGAACCCCAGGTCGGCTAAGTTAAATAAATGCTGCATGCAACGTTTTATTGGCGTCAATTTCTGCGGAAATCCAGACGAGCACAAAGAAAAGGTCGCTGTTGCGTTTATATTGTGTTCGGTTGACGTTCTGGAGGACCGAATATGTCCCATGATTCCAAAAGTGTTGTGATACAGGAACTGTGGAAGAAACCACATTTTGGAAATGTCCGTGGAGATTGGTCCAGCCATTGTGCAGTCGTTGTGTGAGGCTGAAGCCAGTATCGGCTCCTGAGTAACTCCTCACCCGTCTTCGTCACCGTATCAGGAAGAATTTTTGTCATCGACATCAGACCGATGCTTAGATTTGCCAAATATTTCCAGTCGATATTTTGTGGCGATATTTATTGTACGTGAGAAAGGTGGGATTTTAATACGACCTGCACTTTCTGTCTTAAAATGTGTAGTGTTATTTTGTGAAACAATTCTGAGCACGCAGTGGAACATTCACCAGCAAAACCTCTTGTCTTTACGCTCTCAACTCTGCCTGCTCTTGTGAAGATTTTTGACTAATTAAATTTTGTGTTTGTCTCACTTAGTAAACGTGAGCTCGCATATGGGCTGTGTCCTGAGCCGCGTACTACTGCACTTAATACTATGTTAGGTAAGGTGCTCTTATTATACTTTTCTATGTGCATCTCAGGAAATAGCCGGGGTTGTAGCTTAACGGCTCTCTACACACTATGTAGTGCACATGTAGTGTCATACGTGCCCTACTTGACTTGGTACACTACATAGGGCAGGAAGTACATGGAACTTTTTCTTAAAATGTTGTGCACTACGCTGGAAGTGCTGTGCCCTCGCTCCACTCTGCTTTCACGCTCGCTTGACTTGGCGCAGTGTTAGAAATGTCAGAGTCATGGGGCTATTTTTGTGCCAAAATTCTGAGCGTGCAGTGGATATATCTTGTCTTTACTTGCTTGACTTGGCATCGGCACATATACGCGTGATAAACATCGGATATCGGCATCAGTCTGTAATTTCCATATTGTGCATCCCTAAACGTAAAAGAATGTCATGGCTTCACAAACATAGATATGACTGAATATGTCAGGTTGTAACTGTGGCGTGGTTTAATGGTTATAGAGTTGGCACCGTGATCTGAAAGTTCTGGTTCCGAGTTCCAGATAAATCTTTACATAAAATGTGATAAAAATACAGCGAGACATTTATGTGGACTTAATGCAGTCATCGTGAAAAAAATACTGAAATACAACTTGTTAAATTTTAATGTAATATGTGACCCTCCACGGCAAAACCAGTCGCTTGTTGCAACAGAGATTTCCGAGAAAAACGAGCGTTTATGTTGCGTGGGGTAAAATTTTGGATTTTTTGTTTTTAGTGTTTTGAAACAGTGGAAGGTCTGTACTGTACTGCTGTGAAGAAATTTGGTTGAAAAACTTACCCTTTCCTTCCTAAAAACGTGACTTTCTTGAGGTGAGGAATTCAATTCCAGCAGAATGTTAAAAGTTTCTGTTTTGACCGCTCTACTTCAATATTTACGGTAAGTCCACTGGTTGACTGCAGCGTAGACTACCACAAATGCAAACGTAGTCGGGACTGCACCAAGCGTCTGTGAGTGCTACGGCGATAGTCAACTTCAAAGGCAGATTTCTCCGTTTCTCACTTGGCGTGACAGGAGAAACCCGACTCCTTTGAATGTTGATATCTCAGTCATATGTCGTCCCATTCATTCCATATAGGTATCGTTCTGAAGGTTGATTTATGCCCTTTCATAACAACATAACATAACAACTCAATTTTGAAAATTTGCGACAAGCGGCTGGTTTTGCCGTGGAGGGTCACATATGATTAAAAGATTACCAGGTGTCAAAGTGACATTGCAGGATTTAGTAACACATAAAACTACAGTAGAGTACAGTTCAATGCCCCCATAAAGATTCTAGGATGTGCACACTTGTGTGGGTGTGTGTTCTAAAAAGAATGTAAGAGAGCGGTCAACACCTCGCTTCCAGAGCGCTTTCTCTGGGCTTCTCTTAGCGCTTGTTGTTGCTATGTTACGAAAGGTGTCATCGGGCACTTCCACGTTGGTTCCTATTTCATGTAAACATTGTAACGTGGTCCTCTGAGATGGGTAGTTTACGTAGAGATTGGGTGCATGAGATAAACCGTGCAAGAGTTCCACCGATTAGGGGTATGATCACATTATTGTAGTTTTTTGCCTTATTCAAACTGTGTAAATAAAGCCAAAACAAGCTTCTCCAGCTGCTCCAGATACACCGCCATTGTTGTTAGTGTGGTCTTGACTGTGTATGTTCCGCCACTTCCTCGATTTTCATTGGGTAGCAAGAGAGAAGTGACATTGACGAGCCCAGCGCTTGAACAGATTCCAACTCGAAGCGATCTGAGCACTGCTGTAAAAACCGTCTCTACCAGCGTTTTGGGTTTTTGTTCTGCTGAGGGCGGATAGCACTCTGAACGCTGAAGCTCATAGTATTTGTATTAAAACTGCATTTGGTGGACACAGGCCCTTATGGTTCCTGATTAGAGGTAGGTATAAGCTCATTTAGCTACAGGGGTGTAACGATACATCGATCTACAATGATACATCAATTTCGTGATCAGCAAACCCGCATTACATTAATGGAACATCACACACATTATAACATGACTTTATTTTGTACATAAGGTCTATTTTTATTACATTTACATTTACGGCATTTGTAACCCTCCACGGCAAAGCCAGTCACTTGTCGCAAATTTTCAAAATTGACTTATTGTGTTTTCATGAAATCAACCTTCAAAACGATACCTTTATTGAATGAATGGGACGACATATGACTGAGATATCAACATTCAAAGGAGTCGGGTTTCTCCTGTCACACCAAGTGAGAAACGGAGAAATCTGCCTTTGAAGTTGACTATCGACGTAGCACTCACAGACGCTTGGTGCGGTCGCGGCTACGTTTGCATTTACGGTAGCCTACGCTGCATTCACAGCCACACGGATAGCCTACCTGCGTTAGGTTAACTGAACTCGGGAGACGAAGATGGATTCCGGAGAAATATCTTCACGCTAGTCAACCAGTGGATTTACCGTAAATATTGAAGTAGAGCGGTCAAAACAGAAACTTTTAACATTCTGCTGGAATTGAATTCCTCACCTCAAGAAAGTCACGTTTTTAGGATGGAAAGGGTAAGTTTTTCAGCCAAATTTATTCACAACAGTACAGTATAGACCTTCCACTGTTTCAAAACACTAAAAACAAAAAATCCAAAATTTTACCCCACGCAACATAAATGGTCGTTTTTCTCGGAAACCTCTGTTGCAACAAGCGACTGGTTTTGCCGTGGAGGGTCACATTTAGCAGAAGCACTTATCCAGAGTGACTTACAACATAGCTTTGTAAATCCGTGTATCATTTGTTTATTCGTTTTTCCACTTGAAACCAAAATTTAAAAAAACACGTGTTTTCTCAATATTTGTGACGAAAGTAACGAATAACGACTTGTTTTTCGATTTCCAATTTTGGGCTCAAATCAAAAATGGATAAAACAGGAAACACACGCCTTTATTCCTTTTTGGTTTCTCTAAGGGTGCAGGTGGTGTGGCCCGGAAGTGCTACATAAAATGAATTAATTAATTTATTTATTTACTTTTTTTTAAATTATTTTTATTAGCGATCGTTTTAACTGCTGGTCAGTATTTGTACTGTACCATTCGCCCAATTTGTCACGCGTATGCCATTCTCATAAAATTACAATAAATAATTGCTGCTTCCAGTTCTATATCAGACGTTTGTCTTTTTCGCTGAAGTTGGTGCTGAGCACAGAGTCGTCCGACAGATATTTCTGAGCATTTGGGGACACCTAACCGCTGCAATGCATTGGAAATCTCAACATGCGTTTTCCCACTCTCAAATAGCGCTCCCACTCTGTTTTTGCAGTTTTATAATCTTCTGTGTGTTGTAGCCTCCACTTCCGGGTTACACCACCTGCACCATTAGAAAAACTAAAAAGGAATAAGGGCGTGTGTTACCCATTTTATCCATTTTTGATTTGAGCCCAAAATCAGAAATCGAAAAACGAGTCGTTATTCGTTACTTTCTTTTTCGTTTTGTAGACAAATATTGAAAAAACACATTAAAAAAAAAAAAATTTGGTTTCAAGTGGAATGAACAAATGATACACAGATTTTTGTAGCTATTTTTAAAATCAACAACTGTCATTAAAACCAAGTTACTGCCAACTAATTTATATACTTTAACAAAAACGTGTTAGGGAAGTTAGTGCACACACAGACCAACATACATTAGCAGTGTTTTTTTAAGAGGGGAAAAAACTGTGAATTAGTCTCCTAGATACACCTAGATTAAAAGCAGATCTGGTTGAGTTGAGGAATAATAAGCTCAAATGACATTTTAATAGCTTATTGTGATTGATTTGAATGGAATTTCAGGGGGCAGTTGGTGGTGTAACGGTAGGGTGTTCACCCCGTGATCAGAAGGTCGCAGGATCGAATCCAGGGCTGGTAAAGTTACCACTGAGGTACTCATGAGCAAGGTACCGTCCCCAAGCACTGCTCCCCGGGTGCTTGTTAGATGCCCACTGCTCCGTCACAGATGGGTTAAATGTAGAGGTCAGATTTGGTGTGGTGCACGCTGTGCTGTGGTCACAATGACAAATAATCACTCACTTTCACAAGTGATAGTGTTAAATCAATATATGATATTGTTTTGTATCGATCACTGGTTCCTCAATTGAATTGAATATAATCAGATTGAAGTAGACTGTGATATCGGAACAAGCCTGTACTCCTGGGGCGGTTGAGGTACTCATGAGAAAGTACCATCCGCAAGCATTGTTCCCCAGGCGCTGCCAAAAACTCTGCCCACTGATCCTTCACGGATGGGTCACACGCAGACGTCACATTTGGACAAACAGCTGAAACAGACGGCGATTAATTTTTTGGTAGAATTGTTCTAACATCGTATCGAGATGAAACTTGCGATTTACGCACCTAACCATTATTAGTCACCATTATGTTTATAGAATGTCTCTGAACGTATAGTGAAGTAAGCGTGTGTGTGTGTCCCTGCATGTGTGATTTTGATTATTAGGGATTAGAGGATGAGCCTGTTCATTATTAAATCAAGACGATGACGTCTTCCTCTAACCCTCTGACTTTCATGCGTAATACCACATAACCCCACATGCAGCTGTACACACACACACTCACACTCACACATATTGTGGCATCACGAGCTGCTGGTAGCTGATGGAAAGCAGATTATCTTTAGCCATCTTGACCTTTGCACAGCTGATTCGGGGCTTGCTCTGGTTTATGTAACGCTGCAGCAGCGTCTAAAAGCCCTTTACTAGAGGCTTCGGGTCAGTGCAGCGTTCTCGGCTCACAGCAGCAGGATCACAAAAAGTATTTTTCCATAACACTGTCACCATCCTGAACTCTCACTGCAAAGCTCTTCATAACTGACATCATGTGAAATATATATACTAGTGCATATCAGAAAATTAGAATATAGGGAAATGGTCATTTATTTTAATTAAATTCACTAAATTGCATATTCAGTAAACCTTCATATATGCTGTATTCAATACACATAAAATATATACAGAATCTTAATCTACTATTTGCAATTTTTGGTTATATTAGAAAATAAGTATGATGAAGATGTCATTTTATATATAAACATTTTTTTAAATATGCTACAACATGCCAAAGTGGCTATTTATTTATTTAACAAATATGTTAATGTGTGTGCAAATTAGGGAATTAGGGTATTTATATTGTAATTGGATTAATATAATTATAACTATAATTGGATGAATATTTAATGAATATATTTTATATATTAAAATACATTGTGTATGTAATATATTTTATATTTTGTTTTTATTATTTTTTATTAAAGATTTTAATTATTAGATGTTTAATTTGTTTATTTAGTTCTTTGTATTATACATACGTGTACATTCATTTAAATTACATTTTTATATAATAATAATAATAATAATAAAATTAAATATATAATTATATATTTTTGTCTTTATCTGCATTTATTTTCTTGCGTTTTTGTTCAGGTAAGAAAGTGGAAAATGCTGAGTCGTCACCATGGCGATGGGAAGGGGAAGGAGGCGGAGGCAGAGGAGCAGGTGATGATTTGCCCCTGGGCGGTGTCGCCCCTGCTGGGGAACCCGGTGCTGCTGGAGTGCTGCGTCTGCAGCGGACCCTTCATCAGCTACAGCAGCGATGACGCCTGGCAACCACGACAACGTACTCAGGTTAGCCAAAACTCACAAGGCTGGGGTGGTTGGCACAGTGGTCCAAGTGACCAAAACCCTGTGTTGGTGATCTTTAGATTTGAGTCCGAGGAACCAGTGCTGGCCCCCACCAACTCTAACCCCTAACCCCAAGTTGCTTCAGACTGGCCCTGTGGCATAAAGTGTTTATTTCCGACTGCTGTACAGATTGTGGTTCTGATTTAGCATGTGGGGAGCTGTTGAGCTTCATCAAAACTTTTGACTCCAAAACTTTTGACTTGATGTCCTGACTCCAGTTGCGAAATCCTAAGATTGATAAACTTTGACACGTCCAAAATTCATTCATGAGGCCAATCGCTGGAGTCTTGGTCCTTTTGGCACTACGCCATTTTCTCCACCAACTGAAACAAAATTTGTTGATTAGAACAGACTGAGAGCGGGAGGAAAACTGTGTTAAAAGTCATGTAGTTACTTTATGCAGATAGTAATCCTCCAAAACTGAATAAACCACAACCTTGTTCCTGATATCAACACGTGCAACGCACCCTCATGCCACTCCCTTGGCACAGAGCATTCATATTCCACACCAGCGTGTACTGAACGATCTGATCGCCCTCTTCATGCAAGCTGTTATGCCTAAATCACTCTCTCCTGCTTTCTGACTGGGTCTATGCACTTTTCACACTGTTTCCTCCTCGGATGATTTCATTTAGAAGCAGTTCATTTGAACTTAATTCCAGTTTTTTACCCTGTCGTTACACCGTTATAACGTGAAAATGGAAGCTTATAAGGTACGAATTTTGACAGGGGAGCACAAATCAAAAGACTGCTCTCAGTTTGCGCTACAGTAGCATTTTTCGACAAGGCAGCATAAATCGTCAGAATATTAAACGGGGGGTTATAATATTATGGCTGATCGGTTTAAGGCTTTACAGCAATTCAAACGTGAGGGAATGAATACGTGAATACATCATTTCAGAAAATACAAGCATTAAAAGCATCCGTATTTAAAGGGCATTACATAAAATATTCAGAAATATTTACAGTCCTACACATACACACACACACACACACTAGAGCTCACTCACCACCAACCCTATACACTGCATACAGCCCTAAAAGTCTTTTCCCCAGAGGTTTTAATTCTCTTTCATCTCCCTCTTCATCTTTTCCTCCTCAGCCAACTCGGCAAGTTTCTGACTGCTTCAGTACATGAAAAATTCTGTTTTGTTTAGATGCAGTTCATTTACTTAATTCCAGTTTTATTAGGAAGTGAAGAAAGTTATTACAGTTTATTTATAGGATGCATATCAAGAACACTGCAAGTTCTAGTGCTGCACAATTCTAGCCAGTGGTGGGACTGCTAGTGTAACGGTTGGTCAGTTGGCCCCATGATTGGAAGGTCACCGGTTCAAGTTCCGAACGGTACTCATGAGTAGGTAAGGTACCGTCCCAAAGCACTGCTCCTCAGGCACTACTCAAAAAGAAAAGGCTGCCCACTGCTCCTTCATGAATGAAGAGGTCACACTTCGTTGTGCAGTGTGTGCTTTGTTGTGGTGCGTTCACAATGACAAATAATCTCTCATTCAAATTAAAAGCAGAGAATCAATGCCATGGACCAATGTATCGGTATAGATCAATTTATCGATACAACCCCAATATTAAGGCAAAAAAGATGTGTGACAGGATTCTTAGGCCTTAAATTGATTGTCCGTTCGGTGTGTGTGTGATTTGTTTGCTCTTGGTCCTGGATGCTGATTCACTGCAGGATTTGTGAGGTTTAATGCGGAACTCTCTCTCTCTACAACGTGTGGTTTTACTTTGAGAAAGATAGAAAAACTCTGCCATGCATTATTAATAAGGCAGAGACCTACATCTGCTATCGCTATGGATACAGCCTGGAGTCAGGAAACGAACTTCAAAGAGAGAGAGAGAGAGAGAGAGGGAGACAGAGAGAGAGAGAGAGAACGTGAGAGAGAATGTGAGAGAGCGGAAGACAGAAATAAAGGTACTCATGAGCGGAAAAAGGATGAAAAAGACAAGTGCGGGTCACGACGGTTACAGACGTGGGAAAAGGCCCATGGACCCTTGAATCACGTCAAATTTGGTGGCTTTGTGAAAACCGGTGGACAGCACCAGTCCCAACTTTCTCCTCAAATCACCATTAGGGCCTGTGTCCACCAAACACGTTTTTTTTTGCGCTGAGAGCGGTCAAAACTTGACTTCCAGAGCACTGTCTCTGCTCTTGTTGTTGCTAAGTTACGAAAAGCGTCATCGGGTACTTTCGCGTTGGTTTGTATTTCATGTAAACATTGTAATGTGTTCCTCTGAGATGGGTAGTTTAGCTGACATAAAAGAGATCATCTTTACACTGGAGAGAAATGGCATCTTGGCGTTAGCGGCAGTGTTTGAACTAGATACTCACACGTCTTGGAGATGTAGAGATTGGGTGCATGAGATAAACTGTGGAAGTAAACAGCTGGGAGAGTAGCACCGATTTATAAGTCCCGCCTTTTCCTCGATCTTGATTGGCTAGCAAGAGACAAGCGACATTGACGATCCCAGAGCTGTTCTAAAAGTTGAACGGATTTGAGCTGTGTCCAGCTGTGTTTGGTGGACACAGGCCCTTAACCCCTAGAGCTTACCTTTGCATAAAAATAAATCGGGATCTCAATATCCAAAAGTAAGTCTAAAGCCTAGGTCTGGACATTTTTTAACCCAGGCAAGTTTCGACTTGCTGAAAAGCTTCGGACATAACTTAGAAGCTGAGTGGACAAAGTAGTGCTTGAAATATATCACTCAGTGTGTTGTGACCTACATGTGTGTTAGATGAGTAACCGACTCGTTCAGAAAGCCCTGCTGACCCACTTTTTGCTGCTCTTTTCCCAGGCCATGGACTTGTATTACCAGCAAGACTCGGACCCCGAATACAGCTGCTCCAACGACACCAGTAAGAAAAAATATGTATATATACATATATATAAACACACACTATATATTTATGAAAGTCCGCAGGAGCAGAACAGGGGCGGTAGGGAATAGAGTTCCAACCAAATTTCACCCCTAATACCCCCAAAAGTGCTGAAGGTAGGAACATTTTTCAAAGAATGTATCTCCTTTATAGTTACCCATACAGAAATGAAATATATATTGTTAAAATAAGCAATATATATTAAAAATGTCTTTAACAATATAATCTCATATTTCTAACAAATATGTAAAATGTATCAATGTCAGTACACTGATGCATGGGTATATTTGAAGATAATTTATATCTATAACCCTATAAAATACACGGCTATTACATGGCCTGTATATTGACAAATATGTTCAAAATAATTCTATTGTTTTTAAGTTTCCATGTTAATGTATGTTATAAGAATTACACTATTTCAACTAAACTCATTTTCAAAATTTGAAGACCTGTTTACAATGAGTTAAAAATAAATGTAATAACATGTAATTTTATATAACTAGATATTCATTTTATAATTGTATATATACTACATCATAGCAAGCAGCAACAATTATTTGTATTTTCTGAAAATATGTTGCTGTATGGCCTATATGCTGTATATATATACCGTATATCTTCCATCTCTTATTGACGCCCGTTTCCAATAAACGCCGGGTTTGAAGAGATGTCGCGACAAATAGATGCCGGTTTCCAATAGTAGCCGGTCTCCTTTAAGCGCCGGTCTGTAGTAAAAGATCACGCTGGTG
This sequence comes from Distichodus sexfasciatus, assembly GCA_032718565.1. Classification (NCBI taxonomy): domain Eukaryota; kingdom Metazoa; phylum Chordata; class Actinopteri; order Characiformes; family Distichodontidae; genus Distichodus; species Distichodus sexfasciatus. The sequence continues at coordinate 2,126,067 of JAVGVS010000062.1, read as the reverse complement.
GGATCATTGGCAAGAAAGTTCAGTAGACGTTTACGGTACCTGTTTTTCATGCTTACAGTAATACCGTATACTGCTTTAATAATACCGTACTGCTGTACTGATAATTTCATTAAATCCTGAAATGTTCATCCGGTGTTGTTGCCTACATTTTGTGGCCATAAATACGGTACCATACCGTATTTTACTGCCAAATGAACCCCGTTTACCCATCACCATTCCGTCTACAAGGCGAATAATAGCCGGTCTCCAACAACCGCCGGTCTCTTTTAAACGCCGGGCCGTCTGAATAATTTTTTGAATAAACGCCGGGGCTACTATTGGAAGATATACGGTATACACACATCCCCAAGCACTGCTGCCCAAGTGCTGCATCTCAACTGCCCACTGCTCCCTCACGGATGGGTGTGATGTGCTGTGTTCACTGTGTGATGTGGGGCAGTTGGTGGTGTAACGGTAGGGTGTTCGTCTCGTGATCAGAAGGTCGCAGGTTCGAATCCAGGGCCGGTAAAGTTACCACTGAGGTACCATCCCCAAGCACTGCTCCTCAAATGCAGAGGTCACATTTCTCAGTTAAATCAGGGTTAGGGTTTAGAGGCAGCCACAGGCTTATTCAACTACAGCCATTGTAGTCATTGATGCATTGTACAACCTACATCTACTGACAGCCTACATTTTCTGTAACTTTGGAGAATTCATCTTTTATATCATGTTCCTGCTGATCTCTGACTCATTCGCTCTTTCACAAATATATTATGATGCAATCTGAGTTCTGTCAAAAGGTCAGTGGGTTTGGTCATCTCCAGCTCTGAACAACAACAGTGACGACAAGGATGATAAATGAACAATGGAGTCATTGTAACAAAAGCAAAACCATTTTCTTCTTCTCGTTTCCGTTACCTCAGTAGACGGTTTGTTCTTTGTGATGACTTTGAAGCTGAATGACAAAGCTGGTCTGATGGTCAGATCTCAAATTTGCCCACATAATAATATGTTATATTAATAATATACAATACCACGCTCTGTTCAGTTTGCCATATTTGCCCCTGTTGGGTATTTTCCCTGTTGGTGTGTCAGCATTTTATATTGAACTGCTAAGACTTAACCCACTTGGTATAAAACTGACGGATTACATTCAGAGTACAAATTCTGCCTCCTAGATTGGGGGTCCTGCTTTCCGAGGCCATGTTTTTGGAAGTCATGAGCAGCTACTGCACGTATGTGTTGTGGGAGCCACATGGAGCTATATGTAAGAAATGTATAGCTGAATATCATAAAATGAAGCTAATATGTCAGCAGAGATTAAGGAATCATGTTAATTTGAAATACTGATCTCGCTGACAAAATTAGTGCAGCCAGAATATTCACCTAAAACAAGAAAATAAAGGTTGTAAAATAGATTTTCAACAACCTAGTCTTCTGCTGCTACTTACATTTGCCAACACACGTCAGACAGCACCATGACAGGCAACACCAACCAACCAACCAGTCACTGGATGAGAATCAATCAACAAGTTGCTGCTTCTAGTAACGCTGAAGAGGTAAAAAAAAATGCTACGCTCCACATTAGCGCTGAAATCTTCTTATATTACAATGTTGCCGCATGCTGAAAATAGAAGGGCACTTGTATTGTCAGATTCTTTTTACGTTAACAAGAATATACCGAATGTTTCAACTCGGGGGAGTCTGGATCTTGAACCATGTTTACATTCATTGGGACTTTACACGCATTCATCACAAATCAGCAAAACTCAAACACACACCCTACTGACAATGTTGACACATGTCGGTGACTTAAATAACAGTCTGCGTTTGAACAATTACACACCAACCAGCAATTGTGAACGTCATCCAGTGACACATGTAGCTACACCATCACACTTCTCTTTTCCATTCTATTGCTTTTATTTTGATGAGAATCAGAATCACAACAAAGTACATTGTCACATACTACATACTGTCACAGTTGCTAAAGAGATTTTAAAAAGAGATGTATAAGATACAAATATAGATAGACAGAAGAACATGTAATATGCAGTCCCTCCAGGATTTCGCAAGCCTTTTAAAAAAATTGTTGCGGCCTAAAAAGCCTGATTTTGCAGCAGCTTTTCTTAAAAATTGCGATGAAAGTTTTTAGGCGTTCCGTTGCAATTAAGTTGCGGGAGCAAGTCAAAGTTGTGGAAAAAATTGCGATTTTGTCTCCCTTTATAATGATTCTTTAACAGTTAAAATGAAAAGAACAAAACAGTAAATGTAAATGTGAAGCATTTTTCCTGTGTCTTCAAAAAGCAAAAAGGAAGTGAGGTCGCTGACATATGGCTCAACATTTTGCGGGAAACAACAATAATTGGTCAAAATTTGCAGAAAAGTTGTGGCAATTGGTCAAATTTGCACGGTGGTAATGTTTGGCTGACTGGCTGAATTTGCGTAATAGTTGTAATTGCAACATCATGAAATCCTGGAAGGTCTGAATATAAATATAGCAGTACACATTGAAAAACAAACTGATTTGTCAGAATATGGTTAATTCCAGAGTTTACCTGTATAACACAAAAAATGAGCAGTTTACCTATATAACACAAAGTGACGAAAGGTCGTGGCAAGATAAAAATAGTGTGTTCCTGTTTAGCAAATTATCTTTCTGTAGTGTACATTGTACATTATGTTATTGTATTATGTGGTCTGATATGTTACTATCAGAACCGGTGTTAATGTTTTCAGCTATTTTAGCTACATTGTTAGCGAGTAGCTAGCTAAAATCACTTAGCTAAAATGAAACGTTGATAAGCTAGACACTGAACTTTGATAATAAGGCTGTGAAACACTGTTCACCCTACTTATTGATGATAAAGCTTTGAGGAAATGTATTTTTGACAAGGTGGGACGAAAATGTTAATTTACACACAGTTGGAGGCTCAAAAGTGCGTCTGGTTTGTCTGTCAACGTTTCGTCTTAGTCTTGGGAAAAAGTTAAAAACATTTTTCATTGCTTGGGACTCAGCATTCATAATTTGGCATCGTCTCGAGTGCCATTCGATGTTTATTGTAAATATGTTGTTGCAGGGTGGACAGTAAAACATAAATATGAATACGGAGATGAATATGACGCAGTTCAGAAGTGTACTAATTCCTGTTTGTCCGAAAATGAATGTTTGGATCTGTGAGAACTCATGTGTACGCATACTTCTAGTCATATGCTAAATCCATCCGAACTGCCTCACTGAGCCTCGTAATGTTGCCTTTGCCAGCATCAATCACAAATCTGAATTGATGTCTGAATCATCCTGAGTGTGTGTGTGCGTGTGTGTGCGTGTGTGTGTGTGTGTATACTTACATAATGGAACAGAACCCCAAAATGCTGGATGATCCAAAGCCACATTAGTATGCATAATGACTGGTTGTTGCATTCAAGGCTTTAGTAGCATCTTTAAAGCATTTTATGTAATCATCTTGAGATGCAAATAAACATTCTCTTGCTCTTGATCCCCTCATCCTCTTGGCGCTGTCTTTTTCTCTCTCGTCTCCCAGGCCCCTTTTTACCCTCCCTCAGGGCAGAAAAAGGAGGGAAACAGAGAGGGGAAAAGAGAGAGATAAATGAACAGAAGCTGCATTTGGATCTTACACAGTGAAAAATACTTGAGATCAATTAGCAAGAACCTCAAAGTGTTTTATAACCAGTTTGTACAAACATAAAAGCAGTGTTGGGAAGCGGCTAACTATAATTTAAAAACTACTTTTTTTTCCATAGCTGATCAGTAGCAAAGCTATTTGAAAAAACACTGTAATTTTAAAAGTAACTATTTCTTTATAAGTGTCAATGTAGATTTAAAAAAATACTCAATTTTTACATGTAAATTTCTGACATTGCTCCAGTTGGTTTTTAAAATCTACAATGGCCCTAATAAGATGTTGTAGCTACTTCCACTTACTAATGTTAAGTCTACAGCTACACCTAACCCTGTCTTTTGCCTCTTTTGTAGAACCAGTGTTAATTTTGGCTAATACTTTAGGTTTAATCTTGGTCTTTAGACTCCAGATTAAACATTTTCTTCCATTTGCTCTCCTGAATTTGCAATAGACCAAACTGTTGAACTCTGAATAGCATTAAGGGAGTTCTGATCGTTTAGAACCAGTGTCAATATTGGCTAATACTTTAGATTTAGTCTTGGTCTTTAGACTCCAGATTTTCTGACTCCTAATTACATATTTTTTTTCACTTGCCCTCACAGTAATTTTATAACACTAGACCAAACTGCATTGAACTCCGATTAGCATTATGGGAGAAGCAGTTAGTCTGATCTTTTAGAACCAGTTTTACTCTTGGCCAATACTTAAGATTTAGTCTTAGTCTCCAGATGATTTTACAACATTGGACTGAACCGTGTTACTTCAAACTCTGTCTAACTTTATGGAAAATGCAGTTAGTTTGAGATCTGATCGCTTAGGACCAGTTTTAGTTTTGCTAGCTTCTTAGCTATTTAGTCTTTATCCTTAGACTCCAGATATTTAGACTCCAGATTACTTATTTTCTTCCACTTTCCCCATGATTTTACAACGCTAGACAAAACGTTGTTGAATGCTGAATAGTGTTAGGGGAGAGGCTGTTAATTTGAGTTCTGATCCCTTAGGACCAGTTTTAATTTTGGCTAGTGCTTTAGATATAGTCTTAGTCTATTTCAGTTTTTTCCCCAAATACAAAATAATAATATTTGGTTATATTTATTTAATTAACCATCCTAGAAGAATGTTCAAAAACGTCCAAGCTTTCATAAGGTTGATATGACAATTTATTGAATACAATTAGTTATTTATTATCCTATTTATTTAATATAATAAAAATTAAATAGTGCAATTAAGTCTTTTGAGCTCTTGTTTGGAATTAGGCTCTAGTGGACTGAACAGCAGTCTGCATTTGATAAAAAGCTGAATGCTGAGTCCTAAACACAACAAGCTTCAGCCCATAATTATTACAGCTGACTGCTAATGTAATTACATGACAAATGGCTTTAAACCCTGTAAGTGACCCAGGAGAAGCACAGCAGGTTATTAAATAGGTCAGTGTGTGCATACAGCACAAACCTAACACATCAGCCTGGAGTTTCTGACGTTGGTGTGTATTTTGATACGTAATTGTGTATTTTGATGTGTGGGTGTGGCTGTTTAGATTCTTGGCCTATAAAGGAACACACATAGAGTCTCATGTGGGATGATGGTAAAAAATAAGAACACACACCTGTGTGAACATGGAAACCTATTATTGATAGAAAACAGTCTGTCAAAGTGTTTTACTTAGTATGTTCATTATCAGAATCAGAATCAGATTTATTTGAATAGGAGGTTAAAAATTGTGCAATTTCCAGTGGTTAGTGTCTATATAAACACAATGAAACAGATGGTAAAAATTCAATGAAACAGATCAACATACAGTACACAATGAGCACTTTACAATTCACAATATACAATTGAAACATATACAGTACAGTATACAAGCAATGTACAGGTTAAGTTCTCCTTTTTCTTACTTGGTGTTACATAAGTTGAGTTGTTTCTCATAAAGTAAATTTACAACTTTTATCTTAGAAATCTGGACTTTTCTTTCTTGCTAATATTTGACATTACAAATTCAGATAATATACATGTTTTTCATGAATTACTTACATTTTTAGATATAAAATCTTTAACTTAATTAGTTTTTTGTCACAAAGTCTGCGTACTTTCTCTAAACAAATGTTTTCCTCATGAGAACTGGTCCTCATGATGTGCTCACAAAGTCACAAGACGTTCTCACAAATTTTGCAGATTCCTATCAGTGACGCACACACACACACACAAACATTTAAGGATTAAACCATGATGACTTATTAGATTGTAAAAGGGGAGGTTAAGCATGAAGAAGTAGGTATGTAGCAGTGATTAACTTTGTGGGGGCTTGGTTTTCGTCCCCACAATGATAGAGGTCATTGTTGGTGTGCATTCATGTCAAATCCACACACACACACACACACACACACGCACACACATCCTCGTACTTATATAGTAGTGAGGACTTCCATTGACTTCTATATTACTGTATCTAAATAATACCACACCTCACCCTGAACATAACCCTAACCATAACCTCAGAAACCAAAAGCTTATCTTTCTACACTTTTAGTTTTGCAAATAAACTTGTAATTTTTTTTTTTGTAAAAGCAGTTTAAAGACATGAGGACCACTAAAAAAGTCCTCACTTCCCAAAAATGTCCTCACTCTGCTGGTTAAAAACTCATTTTGGTTCTCACTAAGTAGCAAGTACAAGAACACACACACACACATTCTTGCCACACACACTTAAAATGTTACAGAACATGCAGTAGCTGAAGAGGAACATTTGCACAGCGCCGTTGCCTCGTCACAATAGCGTTCGTGTCCCAAACCGCGCTCCAGAACACTACGTCTTGAGGACTCCTCCTCCTTCGTCCATGTATAATTTGCACCCTACTTAGGGCGCTTGGTGCGCGGTTTGGAACGCGTGGCGCCTCAAGACTTCCGGTGTGAACGGACTCTCTGCTGGAATGCGGCGTCTCGGGCGACGGTTTTTCTGATTCCAACTTCCTCCAGCGGTGGCGTTAAGTCCCGAACACTTCCCTTTAAAAAATCCTCTATGAAAGACGCATCTTCTCTTACATGTAAGTAAAATATGGGGATATCTTTATGAGGGGAGAAGTGTGTGTGTATGTGTGTGTGTTGTGGGGTGTTGGGATGTACTTGGTCGTAGGTGTGTTGTGTGTTTGTTGCGTGTTATTATGAGGGAGCGCCGAAGGGGCGGGGGAGAGCCAAGTCAAGATTTTGGATTCTTTGTCTAATTAATATTTTACAAGTGCAACATGTAAGAAAATGTAAAGCTGGTTCGCTGATAAAATCGTAATGTTAAATTAAGTAGTTAGGTTTCTTTAACCAAAAAACATAGAACATATACAAACGTATGTGTGTGGTGTAAAATAAACCTCGCAAGTTGTAACGGAAAATTGCGGACTCGTTGAACTTTACCCAAACGGGTTTAGTACATAACGATATCTATGTCAAACTTATCCAAACTGAGAAGAACTTGCGTTGCATGTTGAAGAGCTCTTTTGCCAACTTCATCTGACTTCTGCAGAGATTTGACAGCGATGAAGACCAGAGCAGATCTGAAAGGTCTGTGATATTTTAGAAAGAAATCCGCGATCTAAATTAGGTTTTGTGTCTAAAACCGACTTACTCTTTAGACCGCTTTCCTTTTTTTATTCTTTGCTTTGAACATTTGGGGCCAGTTTCCCCAGACAACGGTTAAGCCTAAGGCATCTTTGAATTTCAGTGATGAATCTCCGTTGTATCTGTGTTTTATTTCAAGACTAGGCTTAATCCATGTTCAGGAAACCAGCCCTTGCTTTCACACCTGCATGCCGGTGAAACTGGATGTCTTTAAACCTGGCGCTCACATCAATCTATTGTAGAGGGAAAACAGCTGCCCTGTCCTGCGGTCATTTCGTGCTCTCATGAGCTACAGCCTCCTTCTTTTCATCATTATCATAATTGAATGAGAGAAGTGTGTTTCACAGAATCCCCCAGTTAATTAGTAGTCCGTTCAGGTGCGCCGTTACATAACGGAGCCAAAGTAGGGCAACATACTTTTTCCCTTTTTTTTACACACTACAGTTTATGCAAATTGTTCTATTTTTCTATCTGCTCATATCATCATCATCATCATTCCGAACAGAACAAAGTGTATATAGAGTTTGGAAACCTAGATCAAAAAGCCGGTGTGCAGAAGTCACCGGGAGCCTCGTGGGATGAATGGATGGGTGCATAGATAGATGGATGAATAAATCGAATGAATGGAGCGACTCTGTATTTTTCCAGAGCTGAAGGTTTTTGGCACGGGTTCCTTCGCTTTTGTCTCACCATGCATGAGTCATTCTGCTTTGTAAGGACTAAGGGAGAAAGAGAGACGCCGAACCGTGTTAGATCTCAGATTTAAGTCCCGATCGGCAGCTTTGAGGTCCGTTGGAGATTTTATTTACCTGCTCAGGTAACGTCGGACAGGTCTTGTTTTGTCTTGTTTACTGAGATTTGCCGATTAAAAATTAACATTTTATTTCGTGATTTGCGTTAATGTCTTAAAATGTTTAAAACTGCATGTTTGGTATTCACCTGTTGGTTTAGTTAGACATGTTTAGTTGTGATATGGAAAGAATGTCGGGCTAAAAAGTGTGTTTTGTGTCATTAAAAGTGTGCTTAATTCTCGGTTCTCATTGATCGGACTCTGCTCGCGCTCGTCTCTTCGCGTGCGACGGAGTTTCGGCTAGCGCGGGGGGCGTGGTTTGCATGTCGTTTGCATATTTATTAATTCATTTGAGCGCCTTCGCCTCTGATTGGACGACGCGTTGCTGACACGCTTTGAGCGGCTGATCAAATGCAAACGAGTGCGTGATCGAGTGCGTCACGCCGGGAAGCCCCGCCCCCTCTCCCTAGACGAGTATAAAAGGCCGAGGCGGAGGCGGCGAGGCCTCAGAGGAGCTATTGTGACATTTTGGGTTTGTGCCCGCTGTGGAAAATAACCGCAATGACAATCCAAACGGAGAGCAGCGTCCCTTCTCCACCACTGACCTACTCAAAGACCAGAGGACTGGTGGCTAATCTCAGTGGTAGGCTTTTCTTCTTGGTCGTTTTTTGGAACCGCTTTAAGGAGCCACTCCAGTCAGTCAGTCAGCCAACTTTTCCTGTGAAGTGAAGTGACGGAAGAATATTAATCGAATCTTTTTCTCTTCTTTTCTTCTCTTTTCTCTCAGCCTTTATGAAACAGAGGAGAATGGGACTGAACGATTTCATTCAGAAGCTTGCAACAAACTCCTACGCATGCAAACAGTAAGTATCAGGTGTATATTCTCTTTATTTGTCACATACAAGCACATGTAGTGAAATGCCAACCCTGACAATTAAGTCAAAATCAAAGTAAACTTTATTATCATCCACTATATACAATTATATAGAAAGACGAGATGGAGTGCCTCCAGTTTCTACAGTACAAAGACTGTGCAGTATAGTTACATGCAGAATTTCATACTAAAATTTTGGTCCTGGAATAATCTTTTTGCACTGAATCTGCATATGATCAGTTGAATATGAAGTTTTAAAACAGGCGGTCTAGAAAATAAAGTGACGACAGTCAAATAGAGAAAACGACAACCGGTGATATGTACAATAATGTTCAATAACACATGCCGGTGTCGTAACAACAGTCAGTAGTATGTGCAAGTAATGCTTCACAAAATCACAATCATAAATATGTAATAATAATTAACAACAGATCAAGTCAAAGAGACCTTACATGGACTACATTTAAAGCACACAAATGTATGTGTGGTCCAAAACACGGTATAGTCTTGAGAGCTTGATTTGAATGCAATGCAACTAGATTTATCTTTAGTTTCTTGAAGACGTTTCAGCTCTCATCCAAAAGACCTGGAGGGGTTGGGTTTCCCTGATAAACAGCACTATATAAATAAAATTGAATTCTGTGAAATTGCTTGTATTAATTGCACTCCTTCTCAACTTCAGCCCTGAGGTCCAGTCCATTCTGAACTTGACGCCGCCGCAAGATGCCGAACTGATGAACTCCAACCCCTCTCCTCCGGTGAGTGTGTTAGTGAAGTGTTGCTGTGTAACAATACATTGTTGCGCATCTATACATTGATTCAGTGATCTGTGAGCCGGCAGCATCGATCCAAAATGAAAACATAAATTATATGTTGTAACGTCCCTCGCTGAGCAAACGTTTATTAAGCATGATAACACAGGCTGCTGTGGGCCATAGCTCAGAAAGTAAAATCCCAAATAATATTTTAGTTGCTTTTAGTCATTTGATATGAATTGAGGTGAACATATCATCACATAGCGATCACGGGCTCCTGAATGAAATTGTTTTGAAATTGTTTCGTAGTGGACTTTGTGACTGCTGGGTCACTGTCCATTGAATTGATGCAATATTGTATTGGGTTGCAGCTTGTCATTTACACTCCTATGTAAGTGTGTGTGCATTTTAAAAACTGACCAACCAACTCTGTATTTCCCCTGTTTCAGCCGAGTCCGTCCCAGCAGATTAACCTGGGCCCGTCCTCCAACCCCACCGCCAAGCCCTCCGACTTCAACTTTCTGAAAGTCATTGGAAAAGGCAGCTTTGGCAAGGTTTTGCTGGCTCGCCATCGGGGCGACGACAAGTTCTATGCCGTTAAAGTGCTGCAGAAGAAAGCCATCCTGAAGAAGAAAGAGGTAAGAACTCGCAGCCGTCAAAACAGCACCAGACCGCTTATAATTTTCCACCACAAACTATTTTTTAATGCACTGTTATTACACTCCGGATTCCTGCATTGAAATAAGAGCCTGCTGGGACACGAACAAAAGCTTTAATAGTATTAAGTTCTTTTGTTACCACGGGTTTAACGCTGGCCACACAATCTGAATGTTTGCCACAAGGAATATTGGGTCTCATTTGCCAAGTTCTTTTCTTTAATTTGTTCTTAAGAAAGAAAACATTGAAATAATGTACAACATAAACAGCTAATATTTTGCACAAACCAGCATGCAATAAAATAAGAAAACATTGGTGAATGTCAAAATCTTTGTGAAAACTGCATAAATGGGTTTTAAAATCAAATTTTGGTTGGTGAATGAGGCTCATTGTTCATTTGTGATTTTCCCTCCTGACTCTCCCTCTTTTTCTCACAACGCAGGAGAAACACATCATGTCTGAGCGCAACGTCCTGTTGAAGAACGTGAAGCACCCGTTCCTGGTGGGCCTCCACTACTCTTTTCAAACTGCTGACAAACTCTACTTCGTGCTGGACTACATCAACGGAGGAGAGGTGAGATTTCGGATATCGGCTTTTGTTTATGGAAAAAAATGACGCCGCGGGCGTTGGTGATATCGGAGAGGAGCTTTAGTGGTGTGAGAGAGAGAAAGAGAGCGAGAGAGAGAGACAGTGAAGAAAAATGAAAGAAGTAGTGCATGGGGAGAGAATGTAAATGATACTCGAGATGACAAATAGAGGGAAAAGTACAGACGGAGGAGGCAGAGACAGACGGAGAAAACGGATATCCTGTCATGAGGAAAGAAAGAGAGAGGCAAGTTTCTTTAAAGGAAACTTGCTCGGGAAATGGTTGGGAGTGGTGTGTGTGTCTGTGTGTGTGTGTGTGTGAAGCCCAATTTAGCAAGTGATGGTGGTTTGAGGGGCATGTGTGAGTGTGTGTGGGTCAGATCTTTCAGTACAGTGCACTCTCATTTCCTACCATTGTTGCTGGAGTGAAAAAGTCCCTAAATAAAATATTCCTCAAAGGAGGTACAACAAAGTGCTAACCTTTATCTTTTTGTGATAAATGATCAATTTGTCATGTTAATATACTTTTGTGCTGCAACTTACAACAGTAATCAATGCAATTTCAGTGAGTTTTCAGTTACAGTTTTTTAAGTCAGTTCACGGAAATGAAAATTAAAAAATTCCAGCTGCCTTAGTTTAAAAACTCAGGTTAAACTGCTGCTTTAATTGCTCAAAAGTTTCAAAGCTCTCAGAAAGATAACAATTTTAGTGCATAAAGTTCCCCCATATGACTGCTGGTGGTCTAGTGGATAAGACACTCGCCTCTGAACCAAGAGTTTGTGGGTTTGAATCTTACCTCCAGCATGACCATAATTGTGTCCCTGAGCAAGACCCTTAACCACAAGTTGCTCCACAGAGACTGTCCCTGGAATTAGAAAAGTGGAAGTCAGTCTCGATACGAGGGTCTGCTGAATGCTGTCTTTTTAAGTCTAGTAACCACCTAGATCACGAGTCTCCCTACCCCACTGTGACGGAGTTATTTAATATTTTGTCTCCTTCTGGTTCCAGCTGTTCTACCACCTGCAGAGAGAGCGTTGTTTCTTGGAGCCTCGAGCTCGCTTCTACGCAGCGGAGATCGCCAGCGCCCTCGGCTACCTGCACTCCCTCAACATCGTGTACCGCGACCTGAAGCCCGAGAACATCCTGCTGGACTCGCAGGGGCACATCATCCTCACCGATTTCGGCCTCTGCAAGGAGAACATCGAGCCCAACGGAACCACGTCCACCTTCTGCGGAACGCCCGAGGTGAGTACTGAGCCGGGCTAAAACTCTGGACTTTTTTGTGGTACTCTAATGTAAAGGTGCCTTTTACGCCGTTGAACACATCACTTTTTGCAGCGCACTAGTAACCTGTGGTCAAACGCTGCTTTTTATGCCGTAAAATGTCTGTAAAAGGGGACACATTTTACAGTGCTCTAGTAAGGTGCCTTTAAGGTAAATTGTGCACCTCTGGCGTTCCACTGATCTGAGTGTTTCGGGTGTGGAGTGTTTCGGGTGCGCGTAAAGCAGTGCACACAGACGCCAGGTTTTGCTTGTAAAAGTTCCACTCAGAATTAAAGCACAAATGTAACACCATAGTATGCTCTGTGTCTACATCACCCTGGTGACTACTGCAAACCCTCATCCAAACCATCAGCACATATTAATGTAAACAGTGGATTTTGCCACACCATGAAATAAACGACAGAGTGTAATATGAAGCGATAAACACTTTAATTTCATCCTCTGATATATTTTGTCAAGTCTTGAATAGAGGTTGGTGACAAAATACAAGTGTTCACATGAGCCAGTTTTATGATATAATTATAAGGTATAAAGTCGTGGTGGTCCATCCAGATTTAGACACAGCTTCTTCTCTTATTTTGACCATAACACTCCAAATTTTAGCAGCTCAGTCAGACAGTTACCTGGGGTGAAACTCGGCAGCAGAAATGGCTTTCCATTTTATCCTCATCACTCATAACGAAACGAATGGAGCTTTAAATAAGCTTCTCCTAATTCAATTTGCATTCCTAGACAAACTGAGCTACTCGAGTCTGCTTCCATGTATGGAGCTGAGAATAAAATGGAGCGTTCCTGTCATTTAATGCTCTTTCTTTCTCCCTCTCTTTTGCTCGTCCTCTGCAGTACTTGGCTCCAGAGGTGTTGCACAAGCAGCCGTATGACCGAACGGTGGACTGGTGGTGTTTGGGAGCCGTGCTGTACGAGATGCTGTACGGCCTGGTGAGTGGATTTAGTCGATGTAACGACTAGCAAAGATGTAACGATGTATATCTACATCAATACCTCAATTCATTGATCAGTGAGCCCATAGTGTAGATTCAAAAGGAAAATATTGATCAGATGTCGTGCATATTGTAATATCACTTTATATTGAAAAGGAAGTCTGATTTAATTCAAAGAAAATGTTTTAATTTAAATGTCTAGTTGAGCTCAGCATTAAAAATGTACATTTTTTTAATTTTATTGTGATTTAATATGAATGGAAGTGATGGTGTTAAATCAGGATATGATATGGTTTCTAATCGATCGGTGGCTCCTGAATTGAATCAAAATTGTATCGTAGACTTTATGATCTCATCAGACGAATAGAATATCCTGAAAAAGATTTTTGTTTTCCATTTTCGTTTGTTTTGATGCTTACTCTGCCTTAAAATGTGATAATAGATAGCAGATTTCTCATAAACATAAACATTAAAACAAAACAAAGAGTTGAAATATTTCACTTTATGTGTAATAAATGTAGCATATATATTAAAGTTCACCTTTTTGAGCCGCACTAATGTCGCACTTTTAACTGGGAATTTTTATGAAAATGTCTGAACCTTATTTTCTTTACTAAATGACCCCAGTTTTTTAACTCCCTTAACTCTGGTTGTGTTTGACCAATAGCCTCCGTTCTACAGCCGCAACACGGCCGAGATGTACGACAACATCCTCAACAAGCCGCTGCAGCTCAAGCCCAACATTTCCAACGCCGCTCGCCACCTGCTGGAGGGGCTGCTCCAAAAAGACCGCACCAAGAGGCTCGGCTGCAACGACGACTTCGTAAGTCTCGCGTTTTGATTCCGGAAAAGTCTGCTTCAGTCTTTCTGCTAAAGTGAAACTTTTTTATTTTTGTGGTCCATGTCACTCATGTCAGTTTTCCTCCTTTTACAGACAGAGATTAAGAACCACATGTTCTTCTCACCTATTAACTGGGACGATCTGAACGCCAAGAAGCTCACGCCTCCGTTCAACCCCAACGTGGTACGTTACGTCTAATATGACAAAGCTGTCTGTTGAAATTCATTTTATTTATCGTGACTTTATTGGAATTTATATGGTGGCGGTTTGGTAGTGGTAGTAGGGGTGTAACGATACATCAATACCATGATCAACAAGCACATAGCGCTGATCCAAAATGAAAATACTGATCAGACATTTCACACTTTGGAACATCGCTTTATTCTGTTTTTATTAATAGAGTAAACCTATTTCACCAATATTTTCTAACATTTATTTAAGACATTTAAATGGTATATTATACAACTGTAGAATTAGAAGAAAAGCCAATAAGCTGATGTTTTGCACAAACTACCATGCAATACAATGTTGCATGAGACTCTTGGTGAAAAACTTAAGTTTTAAGAACAAATTTCTTCTTTAAAAGAGTGAATGAGGCCCAAAGTTTTCCATTTAAATGTCTGGTTGAGCTCAGGAAGTAATTTTTTTGTGATGGGTGCTTGCACCTCTAATAAAAATAAAAACACATGATAAAACATCTAATAACCACATATCTAAATGTTTAGAGAGAAAAATATACTGTATCTCAAATAAACATTAAGGCTTCCATTAAAATATTTATTTGAGAACATCTGCACAAAAGCAGTGTGATTGGACCCCTCATATCTCAAATAAACAAGAATCTGAACAGTATCTGAGTGAGGGGGATCTATGTCCAGATGCCGTTTAAATATCGTAACTTTTGATATGTATTTCAGATTCTAATGTTGATTCAACAAATGCTTCAAGCTAATTCTTATGTCTTCTTCTTGTTGTTTATTTCAGACCGGCCCCAACGACTTGCGTCACTTTGACCCCGAGTTCACGGACGAGCCGGTGCCCAACTCCATCGGCTGCTCCCCTGACAGCGCCCTGACCACGGCCAGCATCACCGAGGCAGCCGAGGCCTTCCTGGGCTTCTCCTACGCCCCCGCCATGGACTCCTACTTGTAGCTTTTGCCCCCCACAACCCTCCCCACTCTACACCTGTAGCTCATCGCCATGGAGAACAAAAACTCGAAAACTGTCCCGTGGACTCCCACCTGTAGTGCATCACTATGAGAAGGAAGCCAGCCCTGTTCTTGTTAGATTTGTGTTTATTTTTCCTGCCCCTCTTCTGATATTAGGAGGGGCGACTGTTTTGCACATGGCCTAAAAAAGGCAGCTCCACAGGCCTGAGTTTAAAAGGCCTAAAACCTCGCACGTTGAGAGAGGACTGACTTTATCTTTTTCCTTCTCGTTATTGTCGTCGTTGTCGTCCAGCATGGTTACTCCTCCGCTTAAGCTCGGCTTCGTTCCGGACGGATGCAGAGGGAATGCCGATGGCTAGAAACGGCTTTATTTTAGTTTGTGTTTCGTTTCTCTGGTATCAGACGGTGTCACTGTGACACGAGCAGAATGTGAACGATGATCGGTAATCCATGTATTGTACGATCCTTTGTTTTTCACATTAAAAATATTGTTTGTTTACAAGATCAAAATGAGTAACAATTTCCCATATTTTTCTTTCTGGTTTTGGAAACAAATACTGACAAAAGTTTTTGGGATTGAATTTTAATGTGAAAAATGAGTAAATGATGCACGGATTATCGCTGATGCTTTCTAAATTATTTTTAGAGGAATGTTTGTACGTGCCTTCATCTGCCCTCTCTCCCGCTTTTCACTCACGTCTTCCGCTCGGACGCCATGGCGACGGACAGAAAGGAGGTTGTTAAAACTGCAACTACTGCTTTTACAGGCTTTGTGTTATTGGCCAGAGGGACGCGTGTAAGATAGACGCATGTATCGGTCAGTCGGTCGGCCGGCCCTTCATCTCTCCTCCGTAGTCTTCCAGCCTGCTGTGTGACGTAACGAAGCCGCCGAGAACAGCATTCCAACGTCGTGCCCAAAGCAACACATTCCATTCACTATGACCTGTGTACTGCTATTTAAGTTTATTTGTATATTTTATTTTGGAGTCTGTGTATTAGTTTTAATGTATATGGAACTAAAGATATGCCTAAATGTAACGATAACCATTAAAACGTACTGTATAATTGTAAAACTGTTCAAATTTATGTGACTGTTTTGGGTTTGCAATAAAAGTTTATTGTTATTTTTCCCCAATATTTTCCTTGTCTTGTGGGTTTTTATGTACAGTATGTCTTTAGCGTTACGAGTGCAGTCTAGGGGTGGAACCATACATCAGTCTACATTGATTCAGTGATCAACGAATGCAGATCATTGAACCAAAATAAAAACATTGATCAGACATCATACACATTGCCATTTTATATCGAACGTGACGTCTATTTTTGTTACAGCAGTTGAGGAATAAAAATGTTCAAGTGATATTTTAGTAGCTTTTCATGATTTGACAAAAAAGTGGTGTTAAATCAGCATAATGATATTGTTTCACAGCAGACTTTGCGATATCGGCCATAAATTTCACAACATTTAAATATTGTCAGATTTTCCCCGATGCTGACGCAGATTCGTTGACTCACCTCGTTTCAGTTGGACTTTTCTCTTTTCTGACCTCCTATTTTCAGAACAGACTTGGGTCAGCACACTGACGCAAAGATGCCTAATCATTTATGACATGTTAAAGGTCTCTCGGTTGGAACTGTTAGTGATTTATGATTTATGTAGCACCTGTTAATAGCACTAAAATGAGTGGCTGTATTAATTTAACTTTCTTCAGTAGCTTATCAATAGCAAAGCCACTATCTTTTTCAGTAACTATTTCAACAAATAGCGCTGTAGTGCAGAAAAGTATTTTTAAGTAACGTTTCTGATTGGTGCTGAATTAGCAGAAGTGGCATGTGATACGCCGCACACTCATTGCATCACTGCAGTTGCGAGATGGAGACAGACAGTCCACCTTGGCCGAGATGGAAGCCAGAAAGCGGGGACATATGTTTTGAAAAGTAACTCAATAATTGGTCAAAAGGTACAACTGTTTAACTGCAACACAAGCTCAAACTCAAAACATTTCCAGATGATTTGGGCTGCCCATTCTGCGTGCAATGTGAAGTAATGTAGAAAAATTGATGACATGCATCGTGATTATTTCACATTGTAAACAGTCTGTAGGTGTCATGTTGAAGAGTCTGACAGCAAAAAGCAATTTCGAGTGTTGAGGAGGAAGCACAGCAGTGTGGAAATCATGTTACCAGTAGCACAGCGCTGGGAAAAAAAACACTGTTATGCTGGTGTGGAGAAGACAAACAGAACAATGCAGGTCTCTTTCCAGCTGACCGAGTCACTCGGTTCAATCACAGTGCAGCCTTCATCCACCAGTGCACTACTGCCACCTACAGCCGTGCTGCTGTGTTTAATTCACACTAAATTAAAGTGTATCTAGTTATTAGAGGTGTGCAAGCCAAGTTTCATCACGATACGATATTATATCCACCGGACGAGTTTCTTCTCCTCAATCTCCAACTTTCAGAGTCCCCTCGCAAAAATGTTAGGCTTCTGGCAAACAGTTGGCAATGTTCCTGCAAATTTGCACATGCTAATGGTGGCAAACTTGTGGCGAACTTCTACCAAACTTTAGGGAAAACTTATGCACCTGTCATCAAAAGCTCACCACTTCATTACTGCCTAATTGTTGTGGCAAATACATTTATCACTAGTGGCAATTTGTCATTGTTGCCAGGACATTGCCGCAAGCTTGTCACTAGTGGCTGGCAATGGCAAACTTGTGGAACATATTCTGGCAAACTCCACTGTTTGCCACAAATTTACCACATTTGAGGCAAACCTGATGCAAACATGTTGTTTTTGTAAGGGTCTTCCAAGTCTTTAGAAGTGTTGGGATGTGTTAAGAGTTCAATTTATTCTTGAACAATGAGAATGACCGCGGCGTGTTGGCACCTCCCCAGGGTTGTTCCTTGCCTTGCGCCCGTAAATTCCCGGGATAGGCCCTCCCGTGACCCCAGTTGGGATTAAGCGGCTAGGATAATGAATGAATGAATGAATGAATGAGAAGGAAAACACAGGGAGTTGATCTGTTTGGAAAATGAACATGATGGATTTTAACTCAGCAAAATGAGCACCTGATTTAACACTAAGAACTATCTATCATGGGTGGCGCAGAGGTTAGCGCTGCTGCCTCACAGCGAGAAGGTCCTGGGTTTGATCCCTGGGTCGGCCATAGGGCCCTTCTGTATGGAGTTTGCATGCTGTTCACGTGGCTTTTCTCCGGGTGCTCTTCTACACCCAGCATTTTAGGATACGTGCGGTTTGCGGTCTGCTCTCTCAAGAATGTACAATGCTGAGAAGAAAATGCTGCTGTCAATCATATATGGCTTTGTACACTTCAGTATGACATTCAACAGGGGGTTTAAAGGAGAATTCGATTCACAGCTCTTTTTCTTTAATACAGATGGTGACAGATGTTATACACAGAGGTGGAAAGAGTACTGAAAATTTGTACTCAAGTACAAGTACTGTTACATTGGTTAAAATGTACTCAATTACAAGTAAAAGTACTGGTGTTAAAAAATACTTGGGTAAAAGTACAAAGTACTCTTCTCAAAAACTACTCAGAGTACTAATTACTTTTTAACCAATGGATGTTTTATTGCGTCGTCAATAGCAGGCATTCGTTTCGATTCACCAGTATAAAATATCTACGTTCAAAGCACATTTCTCAGATGAATAAGGTATAGAAAGGCAATTTGTTTTGTAAATAAATGTAGATATAAAGCAGGAATTTTGTTTGTTAAAACAATGACAAAAATGTTTTTGAACATGCATAGAACAGTTTAAACTTTTCCCAATACACTGCGAACAACAGGCAGGCAAGTCTCTTAAACTCTTAGACATAATAGCATTTCTGTCACACTTTACTTTCTGAACCTTTTGTTCAGTTTCAGCAAGAACTGGTTTTCTAAATTAACAGAGTCTATCCGGCTTCGTTTGGCTCCATTTTCTCCATTTTGGCTTCTTTGTCTCCAAATCTTCAGTCTATAAATTAGTTTGTACTCCACTGTGTAGTACCTCCAGACACCTGTGCCTGCTGCTGCAGAAGAGTTTATTCTTTGCTTACGTCATAGATTCATTGGCGCGGTCGCGATTGCACAGCCTTATTGGCTGCAAAGATGCAGATGAAAGGTTTGAATATTAATTCAAATTGTGAGTGTACTCAGTAGCGACTTTTGATTTTATAAGTAGCGAAGTAGATTACATGGTGTAAATTGTACTCAAGTACGAGTAAAATTACACACTTGAAAAACTACTCATAAAAGTACAAGTACCCCAAAAATCTACTTAATTACAGTAACGTGAGTATTTGTAATTTGTTACTTCCACCCCTGGTTATACATCTCCCTTTCTGTCTACTTTCGGTCTCTAACACTTGCTCATTCAGAACTCAGAACATCATATCACGGGATTAAAGGTGTTTTTCTGAGCAAATGTTCAGGTTTTGTGTTTTTGGCTTCTCAGTGAGCTGGTTAAGCTTTAAAGCCAATTTTGTGTGTAAAGGAATTTTTGAGAAAATATTTAAAAAGCAAAGAATGCTGTTACACAGTGAAAATGTATGAGAGATAATTGCATTGTAAAGGTGACTTTATTTTGTTTCATTGTAGCTTTGTTTAAAATAAATTCCTGTGGAAATTGTAAGCTAAAGAGGTGGCCAGAAAAACGACTGAATTGGCCTAATCAGTGAATTTGGTGTGTTCAGAGCATTTATGATTGTAGGCTGTACCTCATCTGTATACTGTCATTGATTATGGTTTAGTTCCAGTCAAGAAGTTCAGTACGACAGAATATACAATATAAGTGAATGACTGTCACTGTGAACACAACACAGCATAGAGTGCACCACAATGAATTGTGAACTCTGAATTTGATTCATCCGTGAAGGAGCAGTGGGCAGCTTTTTAGGAAGTGCCCGGTGAGCAGTGCTTGGGGACGGTACCGGTACAAGTACTTGAACTTGCAACCTTTCAGTCATGGTACCAACTTCCTACCCGTTACACTACCAACTGCCCAAACGCAATATACAATATAAAATAAGTAAAAAGCACAGTACCAATGCAAAGAAAATCATTACATGTCAACTATTGAAGCCATTTAGTCAGACCAGTGTGGAAATTTTACAGTTGAGCACAGAGGGTCCTGGTTGTCCCAGTTACAATAAAGACTTGAATGTAAATTTATAGTTATTTTTTATCATATATATATATATGTCTGTCTCTAATGACAGCAGGATGTTCCGCTTTATTTTGAGATATATTTTCATCACCGTAATCAACACAGGTGGCTGTGATCGCCACTAAAATCTCAAATCTGTCCATTTCTAAAACACACCTCTTGGATTTTGTAGAAAACCTGAACAAGTCTCTGTTACCAAACACATCAAAACAACCTTCATGTTTCTCTGTCTTTCTCTCTCTCTGTCTAGGCCAACAAATAATAAATATGCCATATATTTTAGTACGATTGGAAATGGTTTACTATTGTTTCATTAGATGCAGTTAATGTTAATCTTGTTGTTGCTGTCCTTTATTCTGAAGTACTGTATATTTTACACGGTGAACAACTCAGATCAAATCCCTAATCTGTCCACTTTTAAAACAACAATGATTACCTATAGTTCCTATGGAAACACTACTTGGTTTATACTTGTTAGTAAAATGTTTTTACACCTTGAGCCAGTTACAGCCACTACAGCCAAAAATTATAGTCTATTAGGGCTTTGACCACTTATCATTCAAATGAGTGGGTAAAATACACATACATATACACACACACACACACCCTTGTACTTATATAGTAGTGAGGACCTCCATTGACTTCTATATTACTGTATCTAAATAATACTACACCTAACCCTAACCATAACCTCAGTAACCAAAAGCTAATCTTTCTACACTTTTTGTTTTGCAAATACACTTGTATTTTTTTGTAAAAGCAGTTTAAAGAAGTGAGGACCACTAAAAAAGTCCTCACTTCCCAAAATGTCCTCACTCTGCTGGTTAAAAACTCATTTTGGTTCTCACTAAGTAGCAAGTACAAGAACACACACACACACACACACATACACACACACAGCGTCGTTGGTAGTTGTTGCTGTACTTTTTCTCCTCCTTCCCCACGTCTCCCCCTTTCCCTGATTCCTAGAAGTGCTTTCTGGCGCTGACCAGAGTGACTTTCGAAATAGGACACGTCTCTTAATGCCTTGCCCCGTAAAATACCGTTTAAGTAAATAAAACATTAATTTGAAAAACAAGACACAGCAGACGGAGGGAGCGGACTGAGGCCTTGGCGTGAGGAGCGGAAGCGCCTCAAGTCCTGTCAGGACAAAATGATGGCGTTCCGTGAGTTATTTTCTTTAAAATGACATAACAACAGCCCCACATTTGACCTCTGGCTTGTTGTATATGACAAAACTGGTGGAATAGTCGAGTCTTGAGCAGGGGGAACGCGGAGTTTAAACAGCATAAACTCGCTGACTTCGGAGCTCCTATTTTTACGCGCTCCCAGTGGGCGGGGCTTAAGGCTGCTCTCCAAAACAAGGCACGCGGAACCCTACAACGAGCAACAAGACGGAACCGACGCCGAGATGGTCGCCTCACCTGCGGACAACTAACGCCAACCCTCCCGGCAGGTATCAGCAGGTAGGTAGGTGGGTGGGTAAGACCGGGGCTGACAAGCACAGAGTTCACACGCTGTAGTTCTGACTTAATGTGGAATGTTTATTTATTTATTTGAGCCTGCTGCTGCTGTGTGTGTGTGTGTGTGTGTGTGTGTGTGAAAGCGGCGCTGCCTCATGTGGAGTCTGGCGCTTAACTTTAACACGCCGCCTTTCCTAAAAGTGCAGATTGCAACACGGAGTCGGATTTAATTGTGCCCAAAAAGTCTGCGAGGGCAAAGTGACCTTGAGTAGTGTATATTTGTTGCGTTGTCCCGAACTCTGTGACTGCTGCTTTTCAGTAAAACATTAAAACATTGCTGCATCGTGACCACATCACTAGAGGGTAAATATACCTGGGATTTATGAATTTTAAGAACCGAAGTGGTTCCAGCTTGGGATGAGAGTTGAAACGTCTTCCAGAATCTTAAAAGAAGTCAAGTTTCCTTCGATTCAAGCGTTCGAGTTTAGGGCTGTACGGTATATCGCCTCTGCGTCTTTATCACGATCTGCGCATGCGTAATAATCACAACACTTTGAGAGTGATTATTTGTCATTGTGAACACAACACAGCACAGCACACAGTGCACCACAACCAAATGTGACCTCTGCATTTGACCCATCTGTGAAGGAGCAGCGGGCAGCTAACGAGCGCTTGGGGACGGTACCTTGCTCATGAGTACCTCAGTGGTAACTTTACCGGCCCTGGGTTCGAACCTGCGACCTTCTGATCACAGGGTGAACACCCTACCGTTACGCCGCCAAAACACCGTCCAACTACAGTTCGAACACTGCCTGAAACAATTCAAATCAAGCACCTTGATTTACTTGATTATTAAAAATTGATATGCATTTGTGGACTGCAAAGTAGAGAAGAGAGATAATAGTGCATTCAGCTATGACCAGATTGCCTTTACAACATTTAGCAGACTCTCTGAGCCAGTGAATCTATTAATCAATAAACTTGGACTAATTAATCGATTATGAAAATAATTGTTGCTCAAATGTATCTCAACATCAACTTTTCAGAGGAGACATGTTATTGTTAGTGACGTCGCACACAAGATCCAAGATTTTTTATTTGTCATACATAGTTATACAAGTACAACATGTATTGAAATGAACGATCCAAAGACTGTGTGATTAATAAATATAGAATTTAAAATGTTTGGAGGTTGTTAAGAATCTTACAGTAAACTAAACAGCAGAATAAAATGTATACATAAAATATAAAAATTTATAAAGGTTTGTACTAAAGACAGTGACTGTACATGTTCATGTTACAGTAGAAAAAAGTGCTTTGTTTAAAGTGCAGTTCTCTGTCCTGTTATTGGTGCGAGACATTATAGAAGTGGAATTTTAGCAAAACTGAAAATCTGTTAAGTCACTTCACTCCAGTGTATTTTATATTACCTAAATTTATTGTTAACCGTCCTGGACTTTGTGAGGCTGTTATATTTCAGTAAATCTTAACATATATTGCTTATGTGTCTGAGTGTGATAGTAGTGTAACTACGTAAAATGGCAAATTAATACAGATTGAATCCAATACAGTGCTGTGCAAAAAGCCACCTTCTTTTCCTGAGACAGCAGGTACAGTGATTTATGTGCAAACCTCTGTGTAAATAATATCTTAACTGTAATTGAAAAAACACACAAAAATCTGACTGTAATCTGAAGAAATGACGGGTGGCTTAAGACATTGCACAGTATTGAATGTCGTGCAAGAACTCTTTCTGCTGCTTGATAGAGAAGAGCTTCTCTTTTTCCATGACTAATGTACCAAAGAAATCTGTTTCATAACTTTTTGTCTGATTTAAAAAGTAAAGGATGTTTCAAAATAGTGATTTCCTTTCATATAGCGCAAGTAATTTTGTAAAATGTGTTACAGTATATGTTGCAGGAAAAAAATTAGTTGAGGTCACATCGGCCACCTCTAGTTCATCCTCTCATTACATGCTGTTCAATGTTGAGGAATGCTGTTCAATCTTTGTGACGTTAAAATAACTGAAGGAAACTATTTTTATTCAGTTTTCATTTTTATTTACAGAACTTTGAAAATAATTGAAATGATCATCATGTGCAAATTTATCACTGATTAGAGGTTTGGAATGTCAGTTCTGATTTATATTTATTTAATCGCCCTACCCTAGTTTTTGTGGTAGATGTCAAAGTAGGGCTGGGCATTTTTGTTTAATTCCCCAGCCTTGCTTTGACATCTAGTGTTGGAACATTAACACAAGAACTACACAAGCTTGTGAACAGTGTAACTCCTAGAGTGTCTGCCTTTGCTTTTGGTTTTGAAAATTCTTACTGAGCTTTCTCTATTTTCCTCTTCACTCTGCAGCTGGACTGCCCTGGTGTGAGAGCATGGACGCTGTGAAGGAGACCGAGAAGATGACCTCTGACCCCACGGAAAAAGCAGCTCTGCAGAATCAGGATGTGCACACACACTGTGAGAAACACACATCTGCACGGTCAGGTATGCGTCTTACTTTACCTGCCGTCGGTCGGTTTTCCTGCAAGGCTTATTCATGAGCAACAGTTTGAATTTTGCAGTTTGTTTGAGGCTGTTTTCTAGGTTCAGAAACAAATTTATCAGGTGTACAGTAATGTGCAAAAGTCTTAAGCTGACAAAATGTTGTGCTGAAGCTGTTGAATGTTAAAAGGACTTCTGCATTATGTTTTTTTTTTTTTAATGTAACTGATTTAACTTAGAAAGATTTGGACACTCTGGAATAGGCTTGGTGGCGGTGTTATGGCTGTAATATAATTCTGACTTTTATGATCAAAAATACAGTTTGAGAGGCAAATTGTTTGACTTGGCTCGAAATATTGCACTCGGTTTGTCTTCTAAGATTTCATTTGTACTCCAAGCTCGAATTTGGCCAAAAGAATTGTTTGTTCTCCAAAATTCATAGTCTAATCAGTTCGAGAAACAAGTTACCACTTTATTTTACACCTCTGTGGCAGAAATTGTGCAACACGTCTAAAAATCTTCACTGAAAATGAAATATTTCTTATGAAATTACGTAAATGATTAGCTCTGGCCATTCTGATAAAATCAGTATAATACATGTCTAGCATATGTTATTCCATTCATATAAGCCAATAAAAAGAACGCTCAAAACGTCAAAACTCTTATAAATAAGGGTCAACTGACTATCAGGGACATGTATTAGGCATTTTATCGGTATTGGGGTTTCATTTTGATCATCACCGATATTAAGTAATTACAAGGTGCGCTACTGCCATCTCTTCTCTCTGTGCTGTTTGCTCTCGACTCACTGCTTCATTTAATGTCCCGCCCACAACACTCTCTGATTGGCTACATGTCACACCAGTAGTAGCCAATCAACACTGAAGCCTTGTTGTCACTCACACCACACTCACACATGAGCGCAGAGTGAAGCTCCAAGAAGGAGAAGAGGAGAGAGGAGAGTTTCAGCTGAGCTTGGTGTTTGTAAAATTCAGAATTTTGGCAGAGATTTTCTTTTTTTTTAAATTACATATTAGTTCCAAACATCGCCTCAGTAACTAGCAGTAATCAGTATCAATATCGGCCCTGAAAAGCCAATATCGGTCGACCTCTACTCAAAAGGGTGATATAGTCTTAGTGAATAGTAGGGCTGGGTATCGTTGCTGATTTCCTGAATCGATTCGATTCCGATTCACAAGGTCATGATCCGATTAAATTCTCGATTCGATTCGATATCGATTTATTTAGAGATTTCTTTGCGTCAATACTAGTTTTGCTTGGTTATAAAATAACTTGTTTTAAAACCGAAGTGTTGCCAAACATCAGCCTTCAGGCCACACGGTGATTTGAGCAGAGCAGCTTCATCCATGGCTCTATTTGATTTCGGTTTCGCCGGTCTCACGTTTTTATAGCTCTCCGTGCGCGGTCGCGAGAAGTAGTGCATAGCCGCAGGAAAAGATCGATTCGCGAATTTTTGAATCGATATCGTATTTTTGAACGAGAATCGATATTGATCGGTGAATCATTTTTTTGAACCCAGCCCTAGTGAACAGTATTTACTTTCCTGGCGCAATAAATCACTGTAGCTGTCGTCACATTTTCCTAGCAAAATTTGGAGAACTGAGAAGTGTTTCAAGACTTTACTGTGTAGGATGTTTCATGTGTATTTCTGACTGATGGAGTCAGAGCCAGTTTTTGAAGATTTTCTGGATCTTTCCTGTCCTGCCTCCACCCACTTCTTTTTACCTTTTTGGAATTCTTTTTTTGTTGTCTTCTTTCACAAGCGACATGCATGTGATCAGTCATCCATGGTGACTGATTTTGTTTTGTGACTGTGCAGTTTTACAACCGTGTGCCTAAAGCAGTTTTCCAAGAGAGTATGTATATTGACAGATGGAGACGACCGCGAAGACTTGCTTAGACATGCACAGCAAATGTTGCAGAAAACATCTCCTTTCTTTGCCTTCGATTTTTCCCTTAGACTTAAATCATTCTCATCCCCATTTAACCCCTTTATCCTTCCTTCTCACTTTATTTCTACTTTTTAACCTGCTTCTTAAATGGGGAAAAGTTAAACTGCTGCCATATTGTCATTATGGGGAAATATTTTTAGTTTTTGCCACTTAACTCCTTCCTCAGCTTTTCATCTAATTATGTGACTGCAGTGAGCACGTCGTTATCCGTCTTTTTATTCCACACTTTTTCTGACCTTTCTTTGTGCAACTCTAAAACATGTGTCCTATTGCAGTGTGGGGTTCATGTACACACGTTTTTGATATGAGCACTCTGTCCATTTTTTTCTTCAGTTTTTCCCTCCATAGACTAACGCTTATTTACTAAAATAAGAACACAGTATTAGATAGCTCTTGGTTAGCTAGCAGTCTGTGTTATCATGATGCTCTTAAAATGTTATATCCACTCCTGTATTATATTTCAATTAGTTGAAATTTATTTTTTAATATTACTGATTTTGTCACGATGGTGAACCTTTAATGAGCTAAGTACAACGTCATATGAAATTTCCAGTTTCGTAAGTAACTTCTGATAATCTTGACCCTCCACGGCAAAACCAGTCGTTTGTTGCAACAGAGGTTTCCGAGAAAAACCATCGTTTATGTTGCGTGGGGTACAATTTTGGATTTTTTGTTTTTAGTGTTTTGAAACAGTGGAAGGTCTATACTGTAGTGTGAATAAATTTTGGCTGAAAAACTGCCCTTTCCCATCCCTGGCAATGACTTTCTTGAGGTGAGGTCAATTCCAACCAGAATGTTAAAGAAAGTTTGTGTTTGACGCTCTACTTCAATATTCACGGTAAATCCCTTGTTGACTAAGCGTGAAGAATATTTCTCTGGAATCCATCTTCGTCTCGAGGTTCCAGTTAACCTACGCCCAGTGGAAGCTATCTGCGTGGCTATAAGATGCAGCGTAGGCTACCGTAAATGCAAACGTAGCGCGACCGCCAAGCGTCTGTGAAGTGCTACGGTGATGAGTCAACTTCAAGGCGGAATTTCTCGTTTCTCCTTGGTAATGACAGGAGAAACCCGTCGCTGAATGTTGATATCTCAGTCATATAATAAATCCCATTCATTCCTATAGGTATCGTTTTGAAGCAGTTTGGGGATTAATTGGCTCAAGGTGTTTGGCTAGCTAGCTCTAGCTCTGTTATTAGGGTAAATGTCCTTCCAGATCTGATGCTCTGAAAATGTCTGCAGTCAGCAGCTTCATGTAAACAAAGTAAACTAGTCACTAGTAAAGAAAGCAGTAAATGGACCAGCTTACTTTCCATTAAACTGTAAAATCAACACACATCTGAGCGTTGCTTTTTAATCAGCAATTCTGTTTTATTTCATAAAGAAAAAGTTAAGAATGATTAACGAATAATGAACTCGTCGGCGATAAGTAAGACTAAGTGGGTGGCAGATGGTGTCGTAATGGTAGGACGTTCGCCTCATGATCAGGTTCAAATCCAGGACCGGTAAAGTTACCACAGATGTACTCATGAGCAAGGTACCAGCCTTTTTGCCTCCTGGGCGCTATGTACATTGTACTTATGGATATTATCAAATGCAGAGGTCACATTTCGTGGCTGTGTTCACAAAGATAAATAATCACTCACTTTCACTTGCTGAACGTGTCTATGTGAATAGAGTGTGTAGACAGATTTAAATCCATCTGACAAGGTGCAATTTAGAGGCTTCTGTCAACTCGAGGCACACCTACTGTAGAGGGTGTACAAAAGACTTACATGGAAGTGACTTTAACACACACACACACACACTGCCGTGTTTTGTTAATAGGTGTTAATGAGCCTGTCCTCCGCTGAAAAAAATGTCCTCGGGCAGCCAAATCCCTAAGCTTTCCCTGCAAACACCACGATTCCTAAATCATAAGCGGATCAAAGAGGAAGGCCTGTTAAAGCTCTTTTGGCTTCTTTTACAAATCTCTGTGTGGATGAGTGTGTTTTGATGAGTGTGTGAGTGTGTGCACGTGTACTCTGAGCCATGCTGATCCTTTAAACAGCAGGTTGCAACTCTAGAGATTCCGTTCTCAACATTCTGTACTGTTCTCTATCGTGCTGTATGAAAAGGGAAGCCTGGGCGATATTATTGGGATTGAAATATTAGGATATTTTTTCTTGATATTTATATGGATATGGAATTTGTGGGTGCAGTTTATACTGACCATTTGTTAGGGCTGTGCAGAAAAAAAATTCAATCGAATCACGATTCTTTTTCTGTCGATTCAGAATCAGTTTGTGCATTCCTAAAAATCAATTCATGTTTGTCAACTAATGTGATAGCACTACTTTACTTTTGTCCACGACACAAGTTCACCTCGACAATACTGTAGATGGCGCGATGTGTAAATCTGCCCAGATAGACCTCCTGCGCGTGGCCATGAAGGACATGCAGTCAGTATGTGTATTATGTGAGTAAACTACAGTTGATTCAGTGTGATTTTATTGTTGATCTGCCTCAGTCTAATAGGAAAAATAAGTTTTTAAAAAATCATCTGTGTGTTGAATTATAGATCATTTTATAAATCGTGAAATGATTTTGAATCGAATCGTGAGATTTTCTGAATCATGCAACCCTACCATCTACGTTACTAATTCACATTGATATTATTAAGCTCATTATTGCTTAAATTTAATAGAATATCAACCAGTATCACAATATGTGATGACCTCCACGGCAAACCAGTAGCTTGTTTAGCGTAGGTTTCGAAAAAGCAGCGTTTATGTTGCGTGGGGTAAAATTTGGATTTTTTGTTTTAGTGAAAACAGTGGAGGTCTATACTGTACTGTTGTGAAATAAATTTATTGAAAACTTACCCTTTCCATCCTCATACATTGACTTTCTTGAGGTGAGAATTCAATTCCAATGAGTTCTTCAATATTTCGCTAAATCCACTGGTTGACTGGCGTGAAGATATTTCTCCAGGTCATCTTCGTCTCCGAGAGTTCAGTTAACCCTAGCGCGGAAGTAGGCTATCCGTGTGGCTGTGAATGCAGGCGTGAGCTACGTAAATGCAGCCAGCGGCGACCGCACCAGCGTCTGTGAGTGCTACGGCGATAGTCGCTTCAAAAGGCAGATTTCTCCGTTTCTCACTTGGCGTGACAGGAAGAAACCCGACTCGCTTTGAATGTTGATATCTCAGTCATATGTCGTCCATTCATTCAACATAGTGTCGTTTAGGCTTGATTTCACGCCCTTTCACGAAAACCTTAACTCAGTGCAGGAAAATTTGCGACAAGGACTGGTTTTGCCTTGAGAGGTCATTTACTCGTCATTGAATTGATTTTGAATTGAATCGTGAGCCTAGAATGGGAATCGAATCGTGAGATTTTCTGAATCGTTGCAACCCTATCATCTACGTTACTAATTCACATGGATATTATTAAAAGCTCCTTGTGCTTAAATTTAATAGAATATCAGCAGTATTACAATATATACAAATCTAATGATCCTTACCCGTTTTAAGCTGTGGGTATTTAACCTACTCGTAATATTCACTGCCGTTTATTGAGTTTAAGCTTTTAGGGTATCATGATCCTCAAAAAGTATTTTCTCTAAATTGATAGACACTGTTTAGGCTAGAGGTCGACCGATATTGGCTTTTCAGGGCCGTTATCAATACTGATTGTTGCCAGTTGACGCGGACGATAACTGATATTTAGAACCGATATGCAAAAAAAAGAGAAAAGATCTGTCAAATGTAGAATTTTACGAACACCAAGCTGAGCTGAAACTCCTCTCCGCTCTCGGAGCTTGACGCTGTGCTCGTGTGAGCAACATGAGGCTTCAGTGTTGATTGGCTAAATCAGAGACTGTTGTGGGCTGAACATTAAATGAAACCAGAGTCGGCGCAAACAGCACAGAGAATACTTAATATTATTATTTAATATCGGTGATCCAAATTAAACACTGATACCGATAATCGACAAAATCTTTATGTCCTCGGCCCTCGATAATCGGTCGACCCTTAGCTTAGACTGCAGTGAAATTGCAAACAGCTTCACAAAGTCAAAAATTTCTGTGTTAGACAGATGTGGTCATACCTATACACTAAAAATACCACTGGGGAGTAGCTAAGTAAACTAAAAAGTAACAAAAATTAGTGATAAGCTTTCTAGGTAACTATTGTTTTTACAAAGAGTGATGTATAGTGACACTCGTTGGGATGGCGGGTGAGGGTCTGGAGTTCTCGCCTAAATTTGTTCTGTTTTTCCTCCAGGTGCGGTGCTGGTGGGCTGCGCCGTGTCGGTGGCGATCCTCAGTGGCCTGATGCTGGAGCTCTGAGAGGGCATCATCTCCGGAGTCCTGCTCGCTCATGACGTCCTGGCGCTGTCGTGCCTGCAACAGGCGACGGTGGGCGCCCTGCTGCTTTCAGACGCTCTCCCTCATCTCCGTCGCCAGGTGGTGCCGCCGTGATAAATGAAACCATCGACCGTCGCTATCGCCGTCTGTGGCGCGCTGGCCGGCGGTGCCTGCTCCAGCGTGGCGATGCCCTCCTTTTGGCCGTTGGCGGCAGGCGAGGCCCTGGTGAGCGCCTTTTCGCGCTCTCCGGGCACCGCCCTCCTGCCTGTCGTGGCAGAGGTGGCGCGGCACGCGCCCTGGCGAGGAGAATGCGTTTGCAATAATGCGGCGATGGTGGTGCTGAAATTGCTGCTGATTCGGATTGAGCTGGGCGTTCGCCGAGCGCCGGAGGGCTGACTGGAGGTTCCGCTGGTAGCGGTCCTGGCGCCCGCCTTCCTGCAGGCCGTCGCCATGCCGCTTTTTCCCCAAAGCCCTCGCTTCCTGCTCGCAAGGGGTAGGGAGCGGGAGGCCGTCGCCACGCTCGCCGGTTACGTGGAGGCGGCGGAAGACGGATGTCGTGGCGGCGGCAGTTGAAGAGATCCGTGCCATTGAGGCGTCGCTGGGCGCCCGGCGACAGCAAGGCCTGGACCTCTTCCGTTCGAGATAACATGAGGAGGGAGACGTTAGTGGGCATGGCCCTTGTTTTCCTGCAACAGGTTAGCGGGCAACCCAACTTGCCTCGCCTCCACCGTCCTCCAAAGCGTGGGTTTCCATAGCAACGAGGCTGCCACGCTCTCCTCCACCGGGCTGGGCGTGGTCAAAGGTGGGCGGCGCCGTGCCTGCCATGCTGCTGACCCGACGGGTCGGACCCAGCGTTCCCTGTGCGTGAGGCGGTCGTCATGGCGTTATCGGCAGCGGCGGCTGGGGGGCTGTTACCATGCAGGCGGACCTGGCCAACCTGTTGCCAGAACCCTGTGGTCCAAATAAGACCACCCCCGATTTTCCGGACAGTGCCAGCCTCAAGGTTTGTTGTCGTACGATCATGTCTACTTTGGGCCGAAACCGAACTTCACCCATCCACAACCCTTTAGCGTCACTCAGGGACACGGAGTTCTAAACTCCAGCCGTAGCGTGCTAGAGACAAACTCAGAGATTTCTCCGTCGTTGAAGTGGACTCGTTGGTCGCCCTGCTGGTCTATGTGGCAGCGTTCTCCTTCAACCTGGGGCGAGTGGTCGCGCACACGGAGCGTTTAAATGCTTTGGGGAAAGTCAAATACATGCAGATGTTCAGCTTGCGTAACCGTTACCTAGCAGGCAAAATGAAAATAACAACGCACGATATGCAGTATGCGTCGGCTCGGTTCACACCCCTCTTCTGAGCGTGGTTTAAGTCACCTCAGTGTTTCAGGAGACAATTTGAATAAGAAAACATGGAAAACCAACCACGTCATGATCAGTAAGAAAGTCTTGCTGGGAAGTGTTTACACACATCCTGGCCTGCCGAGTCACAACCCTCCATAATCTCCACAGTCAAGATTTACACCCAGGACAGGGGTTTCTAATAAAGCGGGCTGCGAGTGATTTCTGCTGCGTTGAGTTTGAACAGTGAGGCCGAACGGCCAGTAATATTCAATACACAAACCTGCTTGTGTGTGTTAACATTTCAATAAGTCAATATTTGAGATGACACGGCCATACAGCAGCAGGTAACGGCATTATGTGGAGTGTAAATACCTTATCAGTTAGGGACTGTGTGTATTTTTTGGTTGTCAGCAAACTGTGTGTGTGTGTGTGTGTGTGAGTACTGCAGTGGTCTATGTGGTTTTGAGTGAAATCTTCCCCACTGGGATCAGAGGAAAACGTGTCTGTGGTGTGGGGTTTACTTGGGCCTGAACCTGCTCTATCCATGACTTTCCTCACATTCACAGGTGAGAAATCAAACTAAACCCCCAAACACACTCATGTGACATGTGACAGTGAAAGGTACAGATCCCCTAAAGTAGGGCCCTATGAAAATCGTTTTCCTAAATTCCGTTTTAATTTTTCCTAAATTCCATTTTTTCCATGTTTATTCTTCTGAATTCCGTGTTTCATAAATTGTACGTGTTCACCTAAAAAGTGTCTAATTATGGAGTGGATGGAAAAATGAACAATAAAATTTCACATTAAATGACTGTTATTCAACTTCAGCGAAGTGCTGGGGTTCAGCAGAACATTTCTGTAAACAACAAAAAACATTCATTTTTTCATAGCAAAACAAAACGTTTCTGATGTGAGGTCACGTCCGCGTGTTCTTCTTGAGTGCAGTCTATGATGTGCTGTACGTACAAAAAAGTTGTTCTCCCGATTCATAGAATCATTTGGGTATTGTTCTGCTCTAAACATATGACACTGCAATTCCATCATTTTTTTAAGGACTGCGGTGTTTCAGCCTCTTCACCATAAGTGACCGTTGGCGTTTCCCCCTCTGTGTCTGTGCGTTTGTGTGTGTGGAAAGCCCTGTAATACCAACAGGGGGCAGCAGCGGCAAAATGGATTAAAACCACACTCTTTGCTTTGACCTCCTGCAGGCCTCAATTATGCGACATTCAGCGTTTACCATGGATTCCATTTATTTGTTGAATTCCACGATTCATCCGCGTTTTCCGCATCACTTGAAATCATAGAGGGCCCTCTAAAGTTAACATTTCACAAGGTTTTGTGTTCTCATGAAAAACTATTGTGTGTTCTGAAAGAAAGTGCCGGAATGCTCTTGTGGAAGCAGTGCATTATTTTCTCATGAGGTGTGTTCCTTTCTCCGTTAGTATGTAGTGTTTCTATGTGAACATCGTCGCTTTCTCGTGGCGTGCATTACTTTCCTCGCGAGAATGTGAAACTTGGCGTTGCATTCCTTCACTTGTGGTCTCTTTAGGTGCTCGTAGCTGGTATGTGATGAAGGGAAGACAAAAAAAACATTTCCATATCTCTGTGTCAGCAATACCAGGTACAAATATTAATGACTGTGGTATGTGTTGATGATGCGTATGCTATGGATGTTTTTACGATGATTCAGATTCAGATTCTTTATTTGTCACGTGCAGAGTTATACAGGTTATACCAGCTTTGCTGGTCTGTGGCGAGAACCTGTGGCGCCGAGAGGTGGGCAGGTGATAAGGTGGCTTTAGAAACGGCGGAGAGCCAAAGTCCGGTAGCGTGGAGCGTGGAAAGAAATTAAAGCTCTTTTAGCAGTATGGACGTCCAGATTCAGCAGAAATTGGAAGTGCACAAAAAAATTAGAAGGCATATGAAGAAATAAGGGAAGAACTAAAAGTTGCAGGCTTCGTACCAAACAACCGTTGGTTTAGTGGGCGTGACCTGTGATGTATTATCATGCGGCTCCCGCTGAGCTCCTGGTCGAGGTGTAAATCACCGGGCCGGTTCTCGGCTGGTTCTCCAGTTCAGCACCCGGGTGAGCACCAGCACCCTAGCCACCAGCACCAGTGTAGTGGAAAAGAAGGAGGTTTCACATATCTGCACAAATTATTGAAAGGTATTGCACAGACTCTGGTTCTCCACTACTGTTAAAATATCTGCACAAACTTAAATGTTAGTCAGACTTTATAACAGATACTGTTTTATTAATAGACTGGATATAGAATTTTTCATGTTGAAACTTTTTCAGAATATTTTGCATTGACATGCCTACTCTACCTCTACTTCTGGATTCTAGTTTAAAGTTATGTTTAATATTCCATTTTCTAGTTTAAAATGTATGTTTGTATTGTATTTATTTGTGACCTCCACATAAAACCAGTAAACTTGTTTAGCGTAGGTTTCGAGAAAAAACTACTCTTTTATGTTGCGTGAGGTAGAATTTTTTGGATTTTAGTTTTTAGTGTTTTGAAACAGTGGAAGGTCTATGCTGTACTGTTATGAAGAAATTTCTTTTCAAACACCCTTTCCATCCTAAACCTGACTTTTTTCTTAAGGTGAGAATTAAATTCAGCAGAATGTTAAATGTTTTCTGTTTTGACAGCTCTGCTTCAATATTTACGGTAAATCCACTGGTTGACTAGTGAAGATATTTCTCCGGAATCCATCTTCGTCTCCCGAGTTCAGTTAACCTAACGCAGGTAGGCTATCCGTGTGGCTGTGAATGCAGCGTCAGGCTACCGTAATACGAACGCGCGACCGCACCAAGCGTCTGTGAAATTTTACGGTGATAGTCAACTAAAGGCAGATTTCTCCGTTTTCTCGCACTTGGCGTGACGGAAAACCGACTCCTTTGAATATTGATATCTCAGTCATATCGCCGTCCCATTCATTCCATATAGGTATCGTTTGACTTGATTTATATGCCCTTTCATAACTCGCCTGTTGTTTTTATTCCATGTGCCTTATTTGTTCTTTGTTCCGTTTCCTATTGCACTGTAACAACTGGAGCCACATCGTCTCGTCTCTTTGTATATCTGAACAGTATATAGCAGAGATGACAAAGTTAAGCGTTGACTTTGGGGAATATAAAATGCATTCATAGTTTTCAAATTTTTAAATAATTATTAGCCATAACCGTTCCCCATCAGACCAACCCAAGCGTCTGTCATGACATTACTGTAGAGACTCACGCTGTGTCGTGTAAGTCATTATTAATGTTATTAGGGCAATTATTAATCTTTTATCTTTCTATTTCTTAGGAACGAGCAGCTGATTGCTCTGTAACTGCTGCGTGCTGGACGGTGCGGTGGTGCGATGCGTGCCTTGTGAGTGTATGACTTTCCTAATATTGCGTGTATTATTTACTTACTTGTGAGTAGGGGCTGCAACTAACGATTATTTTTTTAATTGATTAATCTGCCAGTTATTTTCTGATTAATCAGGTATTAATTGGATAAAAAAAAATTAAATTCGTTTCCAGCATTTTTTAATAGTACAAACTGACTCTTTCTATTTTCTATATTGACTTTTTAATCTCAGCGTTATAAAATGGGAAAAAGAAATAATATAAGTTTGGCCATTTTTAGCCAATTTGGACTCATTTTGACTACATTTTAGTGCAAGACGGCGTTCCACATGAGAGTCGCACCTATAACTCATTGTTATTTATTAGCTGTAAATGAGTTTTGTCCGTAATAAATGTGAAGATTTGACTGAACTGGACGCTTTAGTGAATGCCGTCCCTGAGAGAGTCGTGTTCTAACAAACAGCACGTGTTTACATGGTGAAACATCTCATTCATGTGTTTCTACACAATTGCTTCAGTTTTTGTGGCGCGAGACGCGGCGCTGGTTCTCGTCTCCTTCTTATTCTTCTTTTATGGTGGTCGGCTTCAGCTTAATGCCTTTACTGCTGCCACACTCACGGCTTTAGTTAAGCTACTGACCGCATTGGGAGGTATGCTGTACAATAAGTAGACAACTAATCCATTATTTCGTGGCAGCAACAATTTTAATAAAGTTTTACTTGGCTTCATTGCTGCAACCCCTGCTCATGAGGATCACGTTACCTACCTTGGCCGTGTATTGCTTTCTTGTGACTTACCAAATAACACAGGGTTGGGAAGTTCGGGGAATGTTTCACATATAGTCCTCTTTAAAGGTGAACTCGGTCCTCTAAGTGCTCCAAAAGAGTGGACCGCTGAAGTGTTCTTGTTCACTGTGAGTTAAGTCTGAAAGGGTTATCTTTCTGCTCCACTTCAGCTCAGATGGGGCCTCAGTCCTTTTTCTGTTCATACTTCATTCTTATGGCGCTCTCACACCTTTACTGCTTTGCATTCTGACTAGTTTTTATTTTATTTTTTTCTTCAAACAAAAACTGTCGAAGCGAACCGGGAGCGCTTTGCGTTCAGAAGGTGCGAGTTAACGAACCGCGCTGCAGACTTAAAGCGAACCAGACTGAGACCACCTCCCGATGTGGTCTCAGTTCGGTTCCTTTCAGAGGGGTCTGAGTTCGTTTGGTGTGTTCACATATACATAAAAAATGCTGACTAATCGATCTGAGTTCGCTTTGAGGGCTGAAACGGACCACCCTAAGTGAAGTCTCACAGCGACATCTTGATGACATTTCGGTGTGGTCCGATAGGAAATGTTTGGTCCAGAACATTATCCTGAGATGTTGGGAAGTATGAATGAAACAGACAGGTGCTGTACAATAATAATCATCATTATTATGGTGTTTGAGCGGCGCTGTGGGAGACTGGGTGTGTTATGTAACTTGTTGAGTAACAAGTTTGGCAGAGGCGTTTTATTGGATAATTATATGTAATTATCTCTCCAGGTATCGTTAACCCCGAGTCTGATAAAGATACGGTGCTGTTATGAAACTCGATAAGAAGCTCTGAACCTGATGAGAGGTTTGGCAGTGTTATCTCACTCGGGTTCAGCTTCAGATCCAACTGTGTGGTCAATGTTGCTTTGACTTTGGCACATACGTCCGAGTTCATTTGTCCCCTATTAAAGGAGGTCAGATTTGAGTGAAGCTTCATTTATGTACACTCACCAGACCCTACATATCAGCAAGATAGCAGATGGAAAAATCTGGACTATAAGCACCTGATGATAAATAAATGCTGCACAGAACGGCTTTTGTTAATCGTTATCACAGTGTCCGTCTTTTTTATGGTTTTTAATCATGTGTCGGAGTGTTTTAATCAGTAAGACATTATCAGGAAATAAATAAAAATGTGACCCTCCACGGCAAAACCAGTCGCTTGTCACAAATTTTCAAAATTGAGTTATGTTTTCATGAAAGGGCACAAATCAAGCTTCAAAACGATACCTATATGGAATGAATCGGACGACATATGACTGAGATATCAAGTCATATGAGCAAGGTACCGTCCCCAAGCACTGCTCCTCGGGGGCTTGTTAGCTGCCCACTGCTCCTTCACGGACGGGTCAGATGCAGAGGTCACATTTGGTTGTGGTGCACTGTGTGCTGTGGTGTGTTCACAATGACAAATAATCACTCACTTTGGTTTTAAAAGCGAACAGGTGGAGCAGCTAACGGGGACCAGCAGGGTGCCAGTGTTCTAGGTAACGGGGAACAGTTGGTCGTCATGGTTCTAGCTTTCGTGTGTGTTTGTTTAAACGCGTCATGTGTTTGCAGAGAGGATCGGTCTGCCCAGCGTTGTCTTCTCCTACTCGGCGATGAGCTTCGTGCTGCTGGTGTTTGTGATCCTCTTCATACCAGAAACTAAAGGACGCTCGCTGGAGCAAATCTCCAAAGAGCTCGCCATGAAGTGAGAACATGTTCACTTACACAAATTTCCTTTAACGTTGTGCACCACGTCTTCCCCAGCAGAGCCAAACTCCACATCAGTACACGGTAGAGCTGAAACAATTATTCGAATAACTGGAATAATTCGATGACAAAAAATGCTCGAGGCAATTTTTCTAGAGTCGAAGTCATTTTACTCGCTACATTATGCGCCGCTTGTGTTTCACACAGACGCTTATTAATGACGCACGATATTTTCAGTGGCGCGATCAAGGCGAGAATAGATCCCTCTGTATGTGAACGTATTTGTGAGATATTTCGTGCACAAAAACAGAAGTAAATGCGTAAAAACGCATAAATGACATTTTTTGCGATGTAAACGCGCGCTGTTTGTAAGCGCCATTACTCGCTAAAACGCTCCGTTTCCGTCAAAACGTCCCCTTTATTACAGACAAAACGCATATTTTAGCTGATAAATAACCACATCAACCAGCGTTCCACTCACAATACAGACATTTATTAAGATTTTCCCATCGATTTCTTTTCATAGTTTGTTCCGGAACGCGCTGAACCCTTTATTGTGACGCGGCTCCGAGGCGTGCACAGGGGATTGTGGGAAATGCAGTTCTAGTCCAGAAAGGCCAAAAGCAACTCATTTTATTGGCCAGATTGGTTCAAAATGACCCTTGAACTTCACGTTTCTTAATTTTCAATTGAATACAACAACATAAAGCATATATGACTAACTTCTACTCACACTACAATAAGACTAATAACAAATGTATTGTCATTTGTATTTACATTTTTTTATTCGATTACTCGATTAATCGATAAAATAATTGATAGATTACTCGATTACAAAAATAGTCATTTGTTGCAGCCCTGGTACACGTACACATAATGACTTGTTCACTGGGTAAAAATCTAGACTCCCTCAGATCCCGGAACATGGCTCTGTGCACTTTGTATCTAATGGCCTTTGAGCTTTATTTTAATACGCCTCACAAGACTAAACGCTCCTTTTGATCAAACTCTCGTTTCAACCCCGTTCTCGTTGTTGCAGGAACCATCTCGACAGCACCATTTTGTGCCACAGCTGGCGAAAGACACCCAAAACTGATCTAGCACCGGAGGACAGAGCTGTAGGAACAGCGTGAAGTCACAGATGCAATACAGAGAAGTACAGAGAAGCGAAGCGGCGCGGTGATGGAAGGATGAATGGTGTGATCAGTAGAAGTGAAAAGCGTGATTGTGGAGGAATCACGTCATGATTTTCAGGTTGCAGTCTCACAGTGTGACTTTTCAAAGACGCAGCACTGCCTTTACAAGCTCGTCTTAATCATTTTTAATGCAGTTTTTTAAAAACTAAATTCTTTTTTAAAATCCGGGAGATGTGAAGGAGTGTAGCTTTGGGATGTTATACACTAGGTGGTTGACAGATTTTCGGGGCTAATAAAATTTCTTAGGTTCTCGGTCACTTTTTTTTTAAGCTGACCTAAAATACAGTCATTTGGCTCCATAATTAGGTTCGGTCTCATTCTCGTCAAAGCGGTGACGCTGAGCGCGTGCTGTGTGTTGTGCTGCTGCATGTGTGTAAGACAGAGTAGCAATAGGGCTGTGCGATATGATGAAATATATTGGGTGACAGTAGAGCTGCAACTAACGATTATTTTGTTAATCGATTAATCTGCCGATTATTTTTTTCAATTTATCGATTGTTAATCAGATAAAAAGAAGAAAAAAAAACAGCATTTTTAATAAACCAAGCTGTTTTATATATATTACTCTCTAATAGGAGTGCACGGTATAAACGGTATAAAAGGTATGCGATATAAATTTGGCCAACGATAGAGATTTTGATCATACCGGCATGTCGCTGAAATTTCCGCTCCTCGTTCGCGAAAATGACGTAACCAAGTCGCGTCAAATGCACGAAAACCACACCACGAGGCATTTGTTTTCGCAAAATGGAGAGCGAGTGTACGGAAGAGCAGCTCGTTAATAAGACCGGTGCAACATCCATAATCTGGACATGGTTTGGATTTAGGGTCTCGGATACTGAGCAGAAAAACATAATCTGCAAAATATACGCTGTTGAATATGAGAGAAGCCAAAGAATGCGCCATTACTTTTCCGGCCTGGGCCCGTATGTTTCGACAAGGGAACCGCTCCGTCTGCCACTCGCCACGCCACGTCCCATCGACGGATTCGTCCGGAAACGTCCTTTTATTTAATGGCAGAAATGACGAAAGATTCTTTATTTGCCACATGCTTAGTTCTACAGGCATAATGTGCTGAAATGAACACCTGGCTCCCTCGTGTCATTGTAAATAAAATAAGAAATTTGAGAAAGTAAATAAATAAAGCTAAGAACTAAGTAAAAACATGAATGTAAAATATTTACATTTATATATTACATTTGAATGAAAGTTAAATGATAAGGACATTGGGCCACTTTCACCTTGTGCAATTTTTTACGTTTTTTGGTCTAAAAAAGTTAAGACATTTAAATAATATATATTTACACGGCTGTAGAACTGAAGAAAACTCAATAAGCTAATGTTTTACACAAACAAGGAAAGAACTGTTACTTTAAAGTAACAGTCATATTGAAATTTACAGATCTAATTATATACCGCAATATATACCGTCTATCGCCCAGGGCTCAAAATGTACCGCATTATGATTTTTTTTTTTTTGCCATATCGCACAGCCCTACTCTCTAACAATATAAAATGGGGAAAAAATCGGATTAATTGAAAATGAAGAAATATTGAAGTTTTGGTCATTTTCCATTTTTAGCAACTTTGGACTCATTTTGGTGCAAGATGGCGTTCTATATAAGACCCGAGAACACAGTGGACGCGTGTCGGAATAATCGTTTCTACGCAATTACTTCAGTTTTTGTGACGGCAAGACACGGCACTGGTTCTCGTCTCCTTCATATTCTTCTTTTATGGTGGTTGGACGTCCAGCTTAATGCTGCTTTACTGCTGCGTTAGGGAGTAGCCGCTGTACGTATGTGTATAATAACGTAGACCCAACTAAACGATTATTAAATTAGTTAGCAACTCTCTTAATGATCGATTTTAATGGATTTAATCGATTAGTTGTCGCAGCCCTAGGTGACAGAATGAAAATGTCTGTCGCTTCATTTTATACTATATGAGCGCGCCGTGGAACTTTGACAAGCAGAACCAGGTGTCTGTGTGCGCTCAAACACTCCGCATCCTCGCGCTCAGGTCTAGTCTAGAATGCCAAATTTGGCACAATTTGCCTTAAAGGCACCTTACTAGAGCACCATAAAAAGCACCACCTTTTACAGTCGTTTTCCAGCATAAAAAGTGACGTTTGACCACAAGCCACTAGAGTAGGGCTGGGCGATATATGGAATATACTTGATGTATCTCGGCTTGTTCCACATGTGATGTAGTAAATGACTATATCGTGACCATCGAGTATAAATCCTAATGTTATTGTTAAACAGACACCATGTACTTCGCTTTCCAGTTTTGCTTTTCTGCCGCGTCAAAGCAGACAGCTCGCTCCCCCACCCATGCAGAAAACTCCTAGCGCATGCGCGGTTTGTACCGCCTTTGTATTTCGCTTCTCTGCTCGCTCCCCGGGCTATGGCGTCACATCAGTGCCAAAACTAGAGCGCGCAAAATGGCTTGCAGCAAAAATTCTGCGGGCATAAATTTCAAAGTTGTGAACGCAAATGTGAAACTCGAGAGCACAAAATTAAGAATCACAGTTAAGGTTGTGATAATATTGCGCGCAAACTGTATTTTTCCTCTTTCGAATGTCTTTTTTCCTCTCGATGTGTTAAATGTCCTCGCGCGCAAAGTAGATTACCGACGAGCGGCTATTTTGCTCGAGTGAGATTTCTACTCGCGGTTTGAAAGGGGCGGGGTTTTGGCAGTTTCGGAGAAAGAGGAACGGCGGCAGGTAGGTTAAACCCAAGTTATAGTTTATCGACCTTATAATTCTAATTTAATAGTTAGGTCTTGCACGTTTAATAAGCACGCAATCAGTGGCTCCTCTTGCCCACTTGTCTGTCCCCAGTATAAAGTATAAAGTTTGCTATATTATACTTTGGTTTAAAATAAGAGCATTTACTATGTTAAACTTTGGCTAAATTCATTATATTGGTCATTTTATGCAACATCAGGCCGAATTTATCATTTATACAGTGATTTAGAGGAAATGTCAAGGTGTTGAGATATATATGGTGTATCGTGATATAGCTTAAAAATATTGCGATATTATTTTTATGCCATATCGCCAAGCCCTACACTAGAGCACAGCAAAAAGCAGCATTTGCAACAGCAGTAAAAGCACTGATATATCAGAGCCCTGCAAAAAAAATGATAAAACAGCGTAATTTCGTCAATTGGGTAAAAATATAGGCAAATTGTGGTTCCTTTGGCGTTCCGTATGAGTGCATGGCGGAGTGTTTCGAGCACTCGAAGGCAGCATGGACATGAGATATTGCTTGCGAAAGTTCCTCTGAATTTTCCGAAAATGTACTATGTTGTGATACATATTGTTATCGTAATATGAGGTTTTGTTCATATCGCACAGCCCTGAGTAGCAACAACGCAACGTCAGTGTCACTGCAAACTTGAGCTCAACAAGACCATAAATTTAGGATCAGTCGATTATCTGTGCTGATATTTCCCTTTTCATGATTATAGGTATTGATATATCATTTTTTATACTGACAATTTGAAATTAATTTTATAATGGTTTACTTTGACTCTGATGGAGCTGCCGCTCTGTCTGAAATCCCCTCTCACCGTCTGATTGGTTAGACATCAGTCACCGAGTTGGACATTGACACAGTAGCTGTGAGCTCCCTGCACTTTGTGTTGAAAACGTGATGAAAAGTTCTCCCAATTAACCCTACGCTGAAAAGCCCCCGAATTTTTGTTGCCAAATTTCATTACAATCATTGGTTCAAAATCATTCTCCTGGATTAGTAATAATTGGCTCTGATAAAACCATATCGGTCGAGTCCTAGTACACAGCTTTGACTACATCTGTTAAACAAAAGATTTTTAGATTTTAGAGTTTTTTTGGGATAGAATTGAGTAGATTTTAAAGTTTGTTTGTCTGTTTCTTTCTTCCACTTGTTTGTTATAGGTTGTCATGGTGTTGCACATAAAACCTTTAAAAGATTTTAAAAAGGAGAAATGATAAACATGTTTATACTGTAGATGTTTCTGCTGCTTATAGTTGATCTAACTGTTGAACGGTGAGCTGCTGAGTTAATGTAAAAGTCACATCAGGAACGAGCTAACGACGAGAAAAGTTGTAGCACAGTTCTTTATGGAGATTCCCCCTTTTTGGCCACAAGGGGTCACCACCATTAAGGAGAACTGTTTTATTACGTTTCTTGTCGCTCCCTATTTTGGCCACAGTCCTCATTCCCTTTGGCGATTGCGATCTTTTGGCCAAAAAAAGAGACTGACGGCGTTAACACGTTTAACGAGCCTCCTCATGTCCAAAATAGAGAAGTTCGATCCTTTTGTGGCTAAAACAGGGGAAAACAGGGGAAACTAGGGAATGACAGCCTTAATGGTGATACCCCTTGAGTTTGACTCGTTTCACGTGTGAGAGCAGTGTTTTTGTTTTGCTGTCGTGCGTTAGTAGCATCACCACCAAAACCCTGCTTTCACACGTGCGCCAAATTATAGACACCACCACAGACTTAATTTTTACATTGTTTATTATAAAATACAAAATGGGAGAATATTACATAAAGATTTGGACTGGACTGTCTCACAAACCACAATATATTCTTGTTCAGCGCAGCCAGTAAATATTACAACACGACCTCCTCACCTGCCCTTTCCCTTGCACTTCCGACGTTCCTCCGTCATCAGTGTTAATACTAAAACCTGCCTCTGTAAAACCCCAAACGTTTTAAAAACGGTGTTCGCGTCCATTTCATGAGGTTTGCGAGCGTTAAAACGACGTGTAATTAAAATGTGTCGGAAACTACACTGTTCTGCAACGAAGGAGGTCAGAAGTCGAAGGGCATGCACAACAAACCCAGGCCCTCTCTGAAATACAGTACAACAGCTGAAAACTCTTCCAAAACATTCACGCATAAGGTGCTTCTTCACGTTGGGTGGTGCTCATTGTGTGTGTGTGTGTGTTTCACACCCGGGGTTTCCGACACTCGAACAGTAGAGGGTAGATCTGCTCCACAGCTGTAGCAACATTCTGAACATTTGGTCCTGTATAAAGACACAAAAAGAAAACAATCCGTGAAGTACCAACAGCTACAGCAGGGGCGTTCAACTGCACAGAGGTCTCCGGCGCAGCGTAACGGTTCAGGAGATGGCCCTGTGATCAGAGGGACGATGGTTCAAGTCCTGGTCTGGTAACGGTACCACTGAGGTACTCGTGTGCAAGGTACCGTCCCTAAGCACTGCTTGTAATATCGATATCTGCCCTGAAAAACCAATAGTGGTCGACCTCTAGTTATGAGTACTATCACCTTTAAAAAAATTATTTTCTAAAAATTACATAAAAATGGTCTATTTTGGCTAAACACGGTGGCTCCAGAGGAATCTGGCTAAACGTTACTAGTTTAGCAGATGTGCAGTTTATTGGTTCAAAGTACTGGTCATCAGTCTCCTTGAGTAGTAACAATCATTATCGGAGCAAAAAAATCGTCACGTTAAATGTCTGTTTAATTTATTGTTTGCAGCTCCACATGCTCATCTGCGCAGCCTTCATCCTTCATCTCACCCGCATCAAACTAATTCCCAAAGTTATGAGGTTAATGCCATAATCTGGCTTTTACTCCAGAGGAAAAGGCAGCGACGGCTCAGCAAGGCCAGATCCCTGAAGATTTTCCATATATATTTCAGTTACATTGTGTCAGTATTAGGATGGAGATTAAATGAATATTTTCCTTATTCGTTACGCTCGACATTGTTAACGTATAAACGGCTTTTGGGGGAACACGGCTGGATTGATTGCAATACTAATCCACAAAGGTCACAAGCAGTGCAGGATTTTCTCCAGCCGTCTGTTAACTAAATTAACACTGGTCGTGA
The DNA here is from genome assembly GCA_032718565.1 of Distichodus sexfasciatus. Classification (NCBI taxonomy): domain Eukaryota; kingdom Metazoa; phylum Chordata; class Actinopteri; order Characiformes; family Distichodontidae; genus Distichodus; species Distichodus sexfasciatus. The sequence continues at coordinate 2,081,240 of JAVGVS010000062.1, read as the reverse complement.
CGACCAGAGGAAAGACTAAAAAAAATAAAATGTGTCATAGTTTTTGTTAAAGTAGAACAAAAAGATTCACCCATAACTAAGAGGAAAGTTTACAGAGATAAAAACAGGAAACCTAGACAAGAAATTCCTGGAGAAATTGTGTGAACGCTGTGTTTAAAAATTGCAGAATGTTCCTGCTGATTATAGTCTTAATGATAAGTGCTGAATCAGTGGTAATCTCATGTCAGGAACGAGGTTAAACACAAAAGAAGTAATGGCACAGTTCTGCCTAATGGCGTTCCCTTTAACACCTCCACGTGGCCAAAATACGGCACTACAACTTAAATGAGAAACTGCATTTTTTTTCACCTAAAAAATAGGAAGACGAACACTGCAGTTTGACAAGCGACACAATAAACCACGTCTCTCGGCTGAGCTGAAATTTTTAAACCATGAACAGTGTATCTGTTGAAATAAAAGGAGTTAAGTAAAAGAAAATGTGAAGCTGATTGAGATCCAGCAAGCACAATAAAAGGATTTCTCATGTGGTGGTCCTAAGTGGTGTGTTTTACCTGTGACTGTGATGCTGCCTGTGGAGAAAACCTGCACCGTCGTCCTGAGGCTTTTAATCCGGTACGAAGCAGCAGGGTGAATCTCAGGCTCATAACTGCAGAAATATCAAACACAAAACCATTACTTAATGAGCAGACTACAGCAAAATACTAAGAAAAAAATTTCTGTTTTTATCCTAAAACTAGTCAACAGATTTGAGATCTTATCATACAGCTCTAGCAAACAGTAAAAAGCATAAACCAATATTGCAGTTGGGAGCATGGTAGTGTAATGGTCAGGGTGTTCGCCCTGTTCGGACAGCTAAACGTACCACTAAAGTACTCATGAGCAAAGTACTGTAACCAAGCACTGCTCCCCGGGGACGGCCAAAAAAAGCTGCCCACTGCTCCTTCACGGATGGGTCAAATGCAGAGCTCATGTTGTGATGTGTTCACAATGACAATCACTCACTAAAATTCGTAAACTTCAGTGGGGTCTTTACTGGTCCAGGATTTGAACTGCTGACCGGGGCGTTTCCAGCTTTTAAGGACACCCTGGGCTTAGCCTGGACCAGATGAGGAGACGAGGATTTAAAAAAATTAATTTAAAAAATTGTATACAGTATATAAATGGTGTTCTAGTAGACTACAGCAGACCGCAAAGATTATCATTTAATTTACAGATGCATCTCACAGAAATAAATAAGCTGTACAATTATTTTGGCTACCTGAGAGCTAGACTCAAAATACCCCACGCCGAAGCCCCAGTAAAGTCGGCTGTTGACGCCCCTGGAGATTACTCCACCTCTGCCAACAGTGACGTTATTATTTTGCTTATTTTTTGCTTCAATCGAAGTTCTCTTTTTAAAAGGGAAGTTAGCATCAGTTAAAGCGGTGACGACCACATGCTGAATTAGTATTTTCTTTTTAATCTGGGACATATGAGCACAGTGTTGTCTAAACAGCGACCTGCACGTTTGACATCTTCATTATGCACAGCTTTGTGCAGCTCACGATCACAATGTGTCAAATGATGACATTTTATTGCAGAACGTTAAAAGCTTCTGAATGAGACTAAAGAAATCTAATTATCTCTTAACTTGTACAAATATTGTACATAAAAAACAAACAATTATTTCTGGTTTGTGCTTAATTTTTATATTTTAATAATTTCTAGAGAATATATCTGCAATTCCAGCAAGTCCCCCGTAGAGGGCGCTGACGCTCTTCCAGCACAAAACTCATTATTTCTCAAACCCTTCAGGAGCCGATACGAGTGAGTTTGAGGAGCACGAAACACAGTGTGAATTGGTCTGGTTCCTCAGTACAACCCTTGAATGTGTAAGTTACACAGACTTTTCTTGTTCAGACACAATTCATGAAGGAGCAGTGACCAACTTTTTGACAGCACTCAGGGGTGCTTTTTGACACTACCTTGCTCATGAGGACCGCAGTGGTACGCAACTTTTCTGCAAGTTTTGACCAATCCTTGTCGTTTCCCGCAAAACGTTGAGCCATACGTCAGCGAACTCACTTCCTTGTTAAAGCTAAGATCTGTACTTTTAATAATTCACCCACAACCTTTACTATGGAAGCCCGTTTCCTTCTGCGTGGTACAAAAATAGTTATAATTTACGTCGAAATAATGACTTCGTGCAGGGGTGGGAAATTAATTTCCTCAAGGGGCCACATGACAAATGTGAATTGACATGAAGGACCGAAGCAGGAGCCTGTAATTAACTCTGCTCAACTGACCTTCATTAAAAAACACAGGTAACTGTCTCGATTTGATGAGCTCCTACTGTTAACACTAGATGTTACGGTTAAGCAAGTGGGGAGCAGGGCATATCCATATGTGACCCTGCCTATGATAACCCAGCTAAAGTCATTTTTTGGCAACTCTCTGTTCTATACATAAAAAAATTCTACATAATTTAAAGAACATTTTCTGAAAATTTCACCTTGATATCTTTAATACTGACCAAGTGAGGCCATGTCAAAGATTTGGTAAATTACAGAAAAACAGGTTTTTGAGAAATTTCAATGTAAAAACACACATTTTCAACACTGATGCATCTTTGAACCATAATTATCCTGACCGTGTGTCATATACCAAATTAAAGCTTACATTCTCCCATTTCAAGTGATATATGACACATTTATGGAAAGATTCTGATACTTTTGGAAAATGGGTCTATTTATTATGATATGCATGGCGAAAAAGCATGTTTAAACACTCGGCTACCTTCTGTTCCTTGCTTATTGGCGCCGCCATGGGGGATGGAAAAAAAATTACCTCAGAGTTAGCGTCGAAGTCTTTTTTAATTTTTTTTTTTTTGAGAGATACCAAGCATAAAATGTCGATGAAATAGCCTGGTTAGATTGACAAAACGTTCATCTACCAAAAACAAAGCACTGTTTCTGATGTGTACACAGTGACACAAAGCAACACACACAGAAAGCGGCACCGGCTAAAGTCGCAATTTTTCTACCTCCTCTTTACCTGACGTGACTGCCGCGGATGCACATTGATCTTAATGTCTGTATGCACTTTATAATGATAGAACAGTAGTTCCTAAACCGAATAACACCCAAAGCACCAGTTGTTTTTACACATAAAGTAATCCCAAAGACGTTAGAAAAGCAATGTTTACGAAGCCAACCTCCGGTATTTTCCGGTGGAAAATGGAAACGTAAGGTGAATAAAATCACGAATTTCGCTATTTATCCTGTTAGAAATTACATTTCAAACATTACATCCGAAAACCTCAGTACATAATCTATCATTTACTGCAATAAACTCATATGGCATATTCTTGACATTTTTCAACATTTTTCTACTTAGAGGCTCTTTATTTCATAATTAGATTTGGCGATTTTAGCCGGGTTTTCACAGGCGGGGTCACATATCTTCATGGAATTTTACTGCTGACAATACATTCGTTTAACAACAAAAGCAATATTGAAATATACACGTTTCACCTTCAAAATCAAATCTTTATGGTGTGCATAAAGTACAACACATAGGTTTGAATGTTATGATTAATTTGTCATTTCACGCTGTCCTCAGGTGGGCCGGCCAGGGACAGAGGAGGGGCCGGATGTGGCCCGCGGGCCGGGCAATGCCCAGGTCTGAATTAGTATCTCAAAATAATGAGAAACATTCTCAAAATGATGACTTAATATCTCAAAATTTTGAGTTAGTTATCTCAAAATAATGCCTTAGCATCTTAAAATAAATGATAGGCCTATTCTGACATAACCAAGTCAGAATTTCGAGAACATTTCTCATTATTTTCAGATAAGACTTAAATTGTACATATTTTTTACCACGCTGGCAGAAACAATCTACCATACTTCACTTAACAGGTAAAAGGACAAAGAAAAGATTTCCAGTGTTTTCACTTATTTGTTACATAACTTAACGTCTGCAACACACTCCAAAAAACTGTGGCATTTACCACTGGTCACATCTCACTTTCTTCTAAGTTCACTTCTTAATTGTTCGGGAACTGAAGAAAGCAACTCTTTTGGAAAAAGTGGTTTGTATGTTGAATTGTCTTGAGCTTTCTCAGCCACAACACGAGACCGACGCGGTGCCAAACATTTCCCAAAACGTGAGCGAGTTTCAACACCACTTTAAACAAGTCTAAAGCGTGTGAAATGAAGTTACACACAAAACAACTGAAATCCGCCTTTACCTGGCGATGGGACGGTTGTTCTTGGTGAACTCGATGAGACGGATCTGGAAGGGCAGAGAGCAGACTGCCAAGACGTTTACAATCTTAAAGTCTGAAAACCTAACCTGCAGAAGAGGAACACATACACACGTTCACACACAGACCACTCACCTATGACTGCACACATATGAGTAATAACGCAGAAACCAATGACCTTGAATCCCAGCTTCTGGAGGCAGCGCGCCAACCTCCTGGCCCCGATTTTAGCCTCGTCCTCACTAAAAAGCCAAACAGAACACTGTCAGAGCAGCAGCTAATACGTTTTATTTGTTTATTAATATATTAATATTCATACTCATGCACTTTATCTTTAGTGCAAAGTAATGTAGAGATATTTTTTCTGTAAATTCAGTGGAACTGTCGCAAAATCTGGCGTCGGTATGCACTCAAGTCTGCCCACGCGTGCCGCCGGCGCCGTCCGGCACAGAGAGCAACGAGAGATCCCCCGGCGAGCACGTTCGGCAGCCGCTTCCTCTGCCTCGACCGAGAAAATGTTCGGAGGTCGTCTGTGAATGTTCTCTGCCACGTACTCTTCGGTTGCCCTCGTTTGCGTTTTCCTTGCGCCAGCCGTCACTGGATTGCTGTCTTTGGTAAGCGGTGACTGGGGAGGCGCAGGATGTGGATGGCGGAAAAAGGTGGAAACGAAAAGGTGCATTGTGCAGTAAAACACGTCTTTACGCCGTTTTCTTAATTAAAAACACTGTGTTTTTGCAGTGCTGTCATATACCGGCGCTGTTGACGCAGTTGATAACGCAGCTTTTTGCAGTGCTCCAGTGACTTGTGGTCAAATGCCGCTTTGGTGCTTTTTACGGTGCTTTCACAGACGTGAGCACAGGGGTGGAGAGAGTTCTGAGTGCGTGTGAGCGCACACACACATACACACACCAGATTTTGCTTGTGAAAGTTCCACTGCACGCTCAGAATTAAGACACAAATATTACACCATAGTATTCTCAGTGTCCACATCCACACGGCGCCATGGTGACTACTGCAAACCATCATCCAAACCATCAACAAATACTGCAGTAAACAGTGTATTTTGCGACGCCTCAAAATGAACCATAGACTACAATATGAAACAACAGACATTTCAATTTCGTCATCCGATATATTTCGTCTAATCACACATCCGTATTTAAACTGTACAATTTGAACCAGAGATGTGCAATAGGGGTGCAACGATTATTCGACGTTGTCGACAAAAGTCGACAATAAAAATAGTCGCCGACGAATTTGATTGTCGATAATTGTCGCCAGACGTATTTTTGAACGGAGTGAGACGTTTTCCTTCCTTTCTACCTGTGCAGTACTACCGCTTTCCAATAGAGTACACCAATACACCACACTCTGGTGAGATTCGCTCTTGCGCAGTAGTATTCAGTGACTGCTAGAAGAATGGCCCGACGGCGTCACATCAACGCCAAAACTAGAGCGTGGAAAATGGCTTGCTGCAAAAATTTTGCGGGCGTAAATTTCAAAGTCGCGAGCGCAAATGTGAAACTCGAGAGCACAAAATTAAGAATCGAGTGCGCGGTTGTGAGAATATTGCGCGCAAACTGCATTTTCTCAGTACCATCAGAAAACCAGGAGCCATCGTAAGGCTAGATAAGGCAAAGAAGAAACTTATTTATTAAAATATGCTTTTGAGTGAACTATCTTTCTTGTCTTTATTATTTACCACAAAATTTAAATAACCTCATACTAAATGTAAAAGCTGGTAGTCTGACTAGTCGACTCTCAAAATAGTCGTTAGTTGCAGCCCTACTGTGCAATAGCACAAAGCTCACAGTATAAGAGGCATGATATGACCATACAGGTACAAACACAGCACAGTACAATTCTCTATTCAGCAATATTCAGACCCTCCAGGATTTCACGACGTTGCAGTTGCAACTAGGGCTGGGTATCGTTGCTGATTTCCTGAATCGATTCGATTCCGATTCACAAGGTCATGATCCGATTCAATTCTCGATTCGATTCGATGTCGATTTATTTAGAGACTTCTTTGCGTCAATACTAGTTTTGCTTGGATATAAAATAACTTGTTTTAAAACCGAAGTGTTGCCAAACATTGGCCTTTAGGCCAGACGGTGATTTGAGCGGAGCAGCTTCAGCCATGGCTCTATTTGGTTTGAGTTTCACCGGTCTCACGTTTCTATAGTTCTCCTTGCGCGGTCACGAGAAGTAGTGCATAGCCGCGAATTTTTTAATCGATCTCGTATTTTTCGCACGGGAATCGATATTGACCGGTGAATGGATTTCTTGAACCCAGCCCTAATTGCAACTATTAACGCAAATTCAGCCGGTCCCCACAAATTCATTACCACCGTGCAATTTGGACCAATCGCCACAACTTTTCTGCAATTTCTGACCAATCATTTCTTGTTTCCCGCAAAATGTTGAAAACGGCTCACATTTACCTTCAAAAGCAACTAAATGATTAATGGTTAATAAAAATAATAGTGGTTTTGTTCCCTTTATCTTAATTCATTGTTAAAGAATCATTATAAATCATTATAAACTCCTTATAAGCTCCCACAACTTTACTGCAACAAAGCGCCTAAAAACGTTCATCGCAATCTTTTAGAAAAGCCGCACAACAACCTCAAAAAATGCCCGTGAAATCCTGGAGCTACTGAATATTGCTGCACCCAGATTTGCCCCACTGACGAATGAGAAGCATCTCCAACTGTGATAAACCTGTAAGTATATGAGTGAAGACAGACCTTGTTGCTCCTGTGCAAATGATTTTCCCTGACGACCAAATGGAGGCAGTGATGCGAGGTTTGCGTAGCTTCATCAGAACTTTCTGCAAGGACAAAACAACGTTAAAAAAGGTTTGAGTTGAGCTTTGTTCCGTCATCGTCCGGGCATCACGCCCCCCCCCCGTTTTCTGTAGCGATGCACCGTTCCAACTTCTCCCCTACAGGTATCGGAACGGCGCACCCCCCAGTTTCCTCCCCGACCGTAACTCACCCCCACTTCAGGTTTGTAGATGACGTTGTTGCCCTCGAGGCCGATGGTGCGCAGGTTGAGGTGGCACCTGGTCCTGAAGACGGAGACCACGTTGGTGATGATGATGTCCAGCGCCACATCGCTGCTCTCTTCCATGGGGCTTCTTTGGACGGAATCAGCTTGTAGGTTCCACAGACACTGGAAGATGGACCTGGACACGGGAAAAAAATGCTTCATTGTAAGGGGTGTTTCATCCAAAATGAAAAGATTGATCGGACATAGTGCTGGGCAATTCAAAAATTAATCGAAACCAACATTCAGAACTTCTAATCGTGCCCATGAGACGTTTGCGTTTTGGATTGCGTTTTCTATACCTTTGTTTTTAGGTTTATTCTCGTTTGTGTATAGAAGTTAGCCATACACAGTGCACAGACTCAGTGACCTGCTACATCAGCAGGTGCGTTGAGGATGTCACCATCTCCAAGACCGTCATCACCTGGCCAAACCATAAACCCTGGTTCTCTGCAGAGCTGCGCAACGATGGTGAAAATCAGAGATAATGCCTTCAAGGCCAAAGACAGAGAAGCTTATTCTACAGCCAGAGCAAACCTGTCACGGGCCTACGAGGAGCCAAAGCGCGCTTATGCACAGAAAATCAACAGTCACTTCACAACCTCAAATGACACACGGCGCATGCGGCAGGGCATTCAGACCATCACAGGCTACAAGCCAACACGTCAGGCCTGCAGCAGAGAGCCCTCTCTGACAGATGAGCTGAACGACTTCTTTGCACATTTTGAGGCAGATATCAAGGACCCATTAAAGATGATGACCCCATCACCCAAAGACCAGGTGCTCTGTCTTTCTGCAGCCAAGGTCAGAACGACTCTTCGCAGAGTGAACCCGCGGAAAGCAGCAGGATCTGACAATATACCTGGACGGGTGCTACAGGAGTGTGCTGATCAGCTCGCAGGCATCTTCAACTCATCGCTGAGTTCAGCTGTGGTGCCTACCTGCCACCAAAATCATCCCTGTGCCAAAGACGTCGACAGCGTCCTGCCTCAACGACTACCGGCCTGTAGCGCTCACTTCCATCATTATGAAGTGCTTCGAAAGGCTGGTACTGAGGCACATGAAAAAACTACCTCAGATCCTGGACCCGTTACAGTTTGCTTACCGCCCAAACCGCTCTACAGACAATGCAATTTCGCCTGCCCTTCCCCTGTCCCTATCCCATCTTGACAAAAAGGACACACACGTCAGAATGCTGTTCATCGACTTCAGTTAAGCATTCAACACTGCCAGAAGCTAATAAGGAACTGCTGTGAATAAACGCCCCCCTCTGCAACTGGATCTTGGACTTCCTGATGGACAGACTCCAGTCTGTCTCCATAGGAGATAACATTTCCAAGGTCCACAGGGATGTGTGCTCAGCCGACTGCTGTTCACTCTGCTGACACACGACTGTGCTGCAAAGTACAGTTTGAACCACATCATCAGATTTGCAGACGATACAACAGCGGTGCGTCTCATCACGAACAACGACGAGTCTGCGTACAGAGAGAAGGTGAAACAATTGGGGGAGTGGTGTCAGAACAAGAACCTGACTCTTAATGTCAACAAGACTAAAGAGATGGTTGTTCACTTCAGGAAGAAGCCAGCTGTTCACACAGCACTGCACATCGAGGGCTCTGTGGTTCCTGGGTGTGCAGATGACAGACGACCTCTCCTGGAACTCCTACATCACCTCCATCACCAAGAAGGCCCAGCAACGTCTCCACTTCCTACCAAAGGTGAAGAAGGCCAGTCTCCCTCCTCCCATCCTCCCATCATTCTACAGGGTGCCCATCGAGAGTGTACTCTACTGCTATATCACTGTCTGGAAGGCAACTGCACCGTCGCTGAGCAGAAGGCCCTGCAGCAGATAGCGAGGACAGCAGAGAGCATCATCGGGTTCCCTCTCCCTCCCATCTCCCAGCTCTACGAGAATCATCTGTCGAGCTGACAGCATCGTAAAAGACACTTCCCACCCCTCATATGCCCTGTTCTCACTCCTGCCATCTGGTAGACGTTTCCGCAACATCAGAACTGTAACCGCCAGACACTGCAGAAGCTTCATTCCACAGGCAGTCAGAGCCCTCAACTCACTGTCAACAACAAAGGACTCTTAACTGACGCATACACAAACACACATTCAACACAATACAAAAGTAGCTGACATGGACGGTCACACACTACTTATGTAACTGCGTGTATT
>JAVGVS010000062.1:2039258-2069258 GCA_032718565.1 Distichodus sexfasciatus | reverse complement strand
TCAGTAGCGACTTTTGATTTTATAAGTAGCGATAGATTACACGTGGTGTACTCAAACAGGTAAAATTACACATAAAAACTACTCATAAAATTGCAAGTGCAAAAATCTACTTAATTACAGTAACGTGAGTATTTGTAATTCGTTACTTCCACCCCTGTTAATAGAAGTGTATTCTCAAAAAGTCTGACTGAAATTTAAGTTTGTACAGATATTATAGCAGCATTGGAGAACCGTTTATAGCTTTTATTACGTTTTATGTTGGGTCTGGATGAAATAAAGTTGATCAAACAGGGCTTAACACTCTAGACACAGTTTACTGTATACAATTAAAAATAGATAAGAAGGACATTTTTTTCCCATTCAACTTTACTGGAACAAATGAACACGCTACAACAAAATATAAACCCTTCAAATGAAAACGTCTATAGCTATACATTGAAGAGAATAAGTAAATTAAGCAAAAACTTATGTTTTAACAGCTTTTTTATTTGTACAATCACAAATGGAAGAAATGCACTGTTTGAGAAACAGTTGGTTGAAAAAAAACATCATTGGGTCTCTGAGCATGGCACTTAACCCCAAGTTGCTGCAGGGAAATTGTTGTCCATTGAATTAATATATGATATTGTCACAAACTTCGTTTTGCAACCCCTACTTTTATTACTACTATTTTATATTAAAAATCATAGAAAGTCTTGGGCCCCCTCTATTTCTTTTAAAAATGGAATACATGTTTATCTTGAGAATCACTGTACCTACTCCAAATACATAAAAAAGGAATGGTAGTTGTGTAAGACTTTTTTGCACACAATGTTAGCAAATCTGCTGGTTGACTGCTTCCCTGAGCCTACCCGCCCTACGAACACTCAGAAGCGCCCTTTTTTTGCCTAAATCCACAAGCCTTTGAGACCCTTCCATGCCACTTAATGAGTTTGTGTTTAACACCCTCTGTGAGCGTCCGTGCCTGTAAGGCCTCTTTATTCACAGCTTTCCACGGCTGTGTTTATTTTGTCCTGTCTCGGGTCCAGTTCTGGAGGTCCGTCCACTGGCTTTTTGTCCAAAGTGGACACATCTGGTCTGGAAGTGCATTGTTTGTGGTTCTTGGTTTTGGAAAGGTGACAGAATCAAGTAGTGGTTTTTGACGCCGGCGAGCAAGCCTGGTGCTGAGAGTCTCCTTCTGTATGGTGAGACCATGAATAGTGCGAGTCCGGGGCTTGGTTTGAATGAACTCTGCGAGTCTGCTGGAATTAATCGAAATTTAATCAAAACCAACATTCAGGACCTCTAGTCCACATAATCTAATATTGATTTTTTTTTTAAATTCTGCAACTACTATTTTTGTTAGTCTTCAAGTACAGCTTCTACTTCTACTTCTAGTTTAAAGTTTATAGTTAATACTCCATTTCTAGTTTAAATGTATATATTGTATTCTATTTATATATTGTTTATTCTATATGCCCTATTTGTTTTTTGTTCCACGTCGTCTCATCTCTCTGTACAGTATATAGCAGAGATGACAAAGTTTACTTTGACTTTGACATTTCTGTGTATTTCCTTTAATTATTATAACAAATATTATCATATAAGAAATGCACTCTTTATTTAGAGAAAAGATCCCAGCTTTAATAGTGGAGGTGATCTTTTAAGCAGATGGACGAGGGGAAAGTACCGCTTTTATGAATTTTAGTGAGTGATTATTTGTCTTTGTGAATACAGCACAGCACTAAACAGCACACTGTGCACCACAGTCACCTCTGCATCTGACCCATCCGTGAAGGAGCAGTGGACATTTGTAGCATGCCAGGCTGGCAGGGATGACCTCTTGCTCACTAGTACCTCAGTGGTACCTTTACTAGTGTGTTGGCACCTGCCCAAGGTTGGTCCTTGCCTTGTGCCTGCACTTCCCGGGATAGGCTCTGGTCCCCGCTACCCTGACAGGGATCAAACGGTTCGGATAATGAATGAATGAATGATTTTTACGCATCTTCAGCGATTTAACAGCTTTAGTAGCTCTTGGTGTGAACATACAGCAAGAGTTCTGGATTTAACCGTTCTGTTCACCAAGGGCAAATGCTAAATAGAGACAACGTTGAGAATATTCAAATATTCATAAAAACTGATTTTAAGAACAAATTTCTTCCTACGGACTGATGAACGAGGCCGTTTGTTAATTGCATTTGAGGTAAAAATGTTCGATTAATTGTGATACTGATTTGTTGTCACATCGCCCAGCCCTTCATGTAAACATATCCATTTATAGGGATATTATCAGAAAGGAGATGTGTAATATGTTTTTTAAACATTTGTCTCATCCTTTTTTATAAGAATGTGTTTATGCAGGCATCGGAAGTTCAGTCGTTTGAGGTTTGAATTAATGGCAGGATAATTTGCTACCCTTTATGTTTCTCCCTTTCTCTCTCCCTCTCTCTCTCTTCTGTTCTTTTCTCCCTCCCTCTCTCTCAACTGGACCTTTCCCAAACACAACAGCACAATAGCTTAGGAGTGATTCAGGGTCGTTGTTTGGGTCCCTCCTTGGTTACCAGATAGGCTTTGTGAAACCTCAAGGGCCACTCTGGCAGAAATATACTGATGTAAATAAAATAAATTCTGCTTGGAAAACCCTGTAGAGATGTCCCGAGCTGTTTACTATAAAGCCTGAGATTTAAAGCAGGTTAGTCCAGAGTCGGACCACAAACGACGTTCTCCCGACCCCCTCGTCCTCCTCCTCCCCACCACTGCTGTATGCTTCAGAGTCTTAAGTGTGTTTATAGACTATAAAATAGAACTTAACGTCATTGAAATTCTCTTCCTGAGAGAAAATAATGGGGCGTTCATTAAGATAGAAGATACATAAACAGGCAGCACGGCAAGTAAACACGTTCTCCATCACTCCCATCACTCCTGGAGGAGGCCAGACTCACCACATAGCCTCTCTACATGTCTCTTTTTCTCTCATCTCTTCCCTCTCTTTCACTTCACTTCACTTCTCTTCTTATTTCATCTCTTTTTTATTTTGTTCTCCTTTATTCCTTTTCTTCTTTGATCTCTTCTTCTCATTTCTATTGACATCACTCCACTTCTACTGTCTGTTCTTCTTTTCTCTCTTCGCTTCTCTTCTCATCCCTTCTTCTGTCTCCTCTTCTCCTCTGTCCTTTTCTCTTCTCTTTTCTGTTTTTTCTTTTCTCTTTTCCTCTCTTCTTCCCTCTTCTTCTTCCGTCCTCTTCTCTTCTCTCTTCTCTTCTCTTTTTGCTTTAAGTCTCTCTGTTCCTGCTTCTCCCCGTCCCTATTCGCTTTCCTATTCTCTGCTCTTCTCTTTCTTTCTTCTCCCTTTCTCTCTGAAATGCTTCTCTCTCCTCTTCTCCTCTGTCCTTTTTTCTTCTCTCCTCCTTTCCTTTCTTATCCTCTCTTCTCATTTCCATCTCATGTCATACAGCACAAACGCAGACCTGAGTAAACTGGCTCATTCTGCTCTGCCTCCATATTGTCATGTAAATGGGAATTTGATACCGTGTAAGTGAGGATAAGAACTCGTTCAGGCTTCGTCTTTAGGGCAGTGTTTAAGGTTGAAGTGCAGGGGCGCCTGAGAAGCAGCGTAGCTCCGGCGCTTTCGAACTGGAAGGGCGGTTCGAAACCTTCATAAACCCTTATAAGTCAAATCAGACGCATCTGGAGCTGGAGTTGTCTGCTGCAAAGTGGAGATGCCGCAATGCCACGTCGCATTAAAGGCTGTTTGCTCTTCTGGACGCGTTTCTGAGGTAATGGGGGCGATTTGTAAACAGGGAGGGGCTGAGCATGACCTCACGGCGCTGTTTACCTTGGGCCGACATCACACGAGCCGAACGCTGGGAATGCTGCATTCTGGGTAAGCATTAGCGTCAGGAAGTTCCCATGTTCGGTCCTGTAAGACTGTGTTTTATTGCTACTTAAGCGTCCTTGAAGATAGGGCTGGATGATATGAACTTTTTTTGAAAGGTATTAACCGAATTTTAAAAATAAACCATCAAGAGAAAGATTACATTAAATACATGAATTAAAGTGTCGGTTTCCAGTGCTTAGGCGCTTGCGCCCGAACAGAAAGGTTAGCTGCCGCCTCACAGCGAGACGGTTCTGAGTTTGAACCCTGGGATGGCCGTAGGGCCTATCTGTGTGGAGTTTGTGTGCTCTCCCCATGTTTGTGTGGGTTTTCTTAGGGTTGCTCCGGTTTCCTCCCACAGTCCAGCGGCTGCAGTGCAGGTCGGTGGCAACTCTGGGGTGTGGCCTGTGAGATGGCAGGTATAATTAATGGCCAGTGCGCATGCCCTGCGGTGTGTTGGTGCCTGCCTGGGGTTGTTTCCCGCCTTGTGCTTGTAAGTTTCCTCAACTCCAGTTGGGATTGAGCAGTTTGGATGATGAGTGAGATGTGAGAGTGGCTTTCAATCAACTTTCAATTAGTTGCCCAGTCCTAGTTAAGGACGACAACGTTGAACAAAGTTGATGCAAGCGTAAATTCGGATCATCGGGTTTAATGTACAAAAATAACCTGATTAAAATTATGTGGTGGTGCTCTGGTGGGAGAAATCTTTGCCTTCATTGACAGGAGGTTGTAAGTTCAGATCCTCCCTCCAGCACTGTCATCATCTGGGTCCATGATTAAGACCTTTAGACCTTAAGTTGCTCATGGGAGACTCTAAGTCGCTCTGGATAAGCGTTTGCAAAATACAGTAAATGTAAACAGTGTACTTTTTGTAATGCAATAATATAAGGCATTACTAATACATTTTCACAATATTATACTCATTACATATTTCAGTAACACGTTACAACACACTTTTTACCCCCAAATTTAGGGCTGTTTTGTTTTTATAAGATAAATTCCCACACAAATCTTTGGCACAAGATAAATATTGCGTGAGTAAAAGAGCTGTTTACTACAAGTGTGTATCACCACAGTCATTATTCTACACCACATAAAGCCACTCACTGGATGTAGAATGAAGTGCAGTAAACTACATTTGTGACTCTGCACTGCAAAACCAGTCGCTTGTCGCAAATTTTCAAACGGAGAAACGGAGAAATCTGCCTTTGAAGTTGACTATCACCGTGCTTGCTCCTGAGCGCTTGGTGTGGCCAGCAGCTCGTTTGTATTCTGACCAGCCCTGCGGCACCATTCACAGCCACGGATAATACTACCTCGTTAGGTTAACTGAACCTGAAGCGAAAGATGGATTCGGGAGAAATATCTTCACGCTAGTCAACCGGTGGATTTACCGTAAGTATTGAAATGGGCGGTCAAAACAAGCTGCAACATTCTGCTGGAATTGAATTCCTCTCACCTCAAAAGTCACGTTTTGGGATGAGAAGGTGATTTTTCGGTAATTTCTTCACAACAGTACAGTATAGACCTTCCACTGCTGAAAACACCAAAACAAAAATCAAAATTTTACCCCGCCAACTAGCATTTCAAATTTTCTAAAACCTCCGTTGCGACAAGCTTAACTGGTTTTAGCAATGGAGAGTCCTAAATGTGCGTGAGGAAGAGGCTGGTATTTCTCGCAGCTGGGCTCAAACTTCCCTTTCACTGTGTGTCTTTGATGGTTATGCTACCTGCATCGCCCTCCTGGATATGAGATGAACTGCAGTAAACTACATTTTACAATGTCCTACTTCCACAGTGATTCTGGTGAAAGTAACTCACATGCATCACAATTCTATTATAATGTAACTAATCACATAAATAACACTAACTAGTAATCTATAATCTATTACATTTTGGAAGTAACGTGTCCAACACTGTGCTGTGATGAGATTCAGACTGCAACCGAAACAGTGAAGACGTAAAGAGAGAGAGAGATTGTGCAAAGGAGTTAGATGTGTCTTAAAGCTCTGCATCTTGTCTTTATTACATCTGGACAGAGGAAAAGAGAGTGAGATAAAGAGGACGAGTTTGAGTCTGCAGGCCGTAGAGAGCGGAGGAGTAAATATGGCCGAGATGAAGTAAG
Organism: Distichodus sexfasciatus; assembly: GCA_032718565.1. Taxonomy (NCBI): domain Eukaryota; kingdom Metazoa; phylum Chordata; class Actinopteri; order Characiformes; family Distichodontidae; genus Distichodus; species Distichodus sexfasciatus. The sequence goes on along the minus strand of JAVGVS010000062.1, from coordinate 2,063,280 downwards.
AGAGAGGAGAGAAGCACACACCTGTGTGTATGTGAGTGTGTTACTGAGAGATGTGTGTGTGATGGTTTTACCTGTGTCTGGTTAGGGCAGTATTAGATTTATGATGTAAGTGGTGTCTAGAGGTCTCAGAGAGCAGGCGGTGTTTTTTAGCCAATAGCTCCATCGAACTGTGTGTGTGTGTGTGTGTGTGTGTGTGTGTGTATGTGTGTGTGTATGTGTGTGTGTGTGTTATAGAAAAATAAGTATCTGACAAAAGAAAAAATCTGTATATATTAGAAGTTTGAGAGAACTGAAAAGGAGTAAGTCTGTATGAGAGACTGTGTGTGTGTATATGTGTGAGGTGTGTGTGTGTGTGTGTGTGTGTGTGTGAGTGTGTGTGTGTGTGTGTGTGTGGGAGAGAGCAGACTGAGCCTCAGCACTTGGTGGTAAACACAGAGCTGGGAATCTCCATGTGTTTATATCAGCCATTCTTCCCAGAGCAGTCAGCAGCACCTACGTCACCATGACACACACACACACACACACACACACTCACTCACTCACATGCACCCAAGCACTCCAAACTCATTCATTCACACACTCACACACTCACACATTCACTCAATCGCTCACATACACACATTCACTCATTCATTCACGGTGCACGCACACTCACTCACATACACTCATTCACTCACACACACAGCTACTCACTCCAAATGCAATCACGCATTCACTCACATACACACACACACCACTCATTCACGGTGCTCGCACACTCACTCACATACACACACTTATTCACTCACACACACAGCCACTCACTCCAAATGCAATCACGCATTCACTCACATACACACACACTCACATACACACACACTGCACACATTCTCCTTTACTCACACACATTCCTCACATACACACACACACACACACACATTCCACTCCCACCTCACACACACACACACACCTCACACACTCCACACATTCCTGCATACACACGCTTGCTCACGCACTCTGCACTCCTGCATTCCTCACATTCCTCCACATACACACACATTCCCACTCACATACACACACATACACACACACTCACACGCATTCACTCACATACACACACACACACACACATTCACTCACATACACACACACTCACACACTCACACATTCACTCGCATACACACGCACTCACACGCACTACTCCATTCCTCACATACACATTCCTCACATTCACAAACATACACACCTCCCCGCATTCCACTCCACACACACACTCTGCACGCACATTCATTCATACACACACACACACACACATTCACACATTCACTCGCATACACACTCACACGTATGAGGGGCCGTTAGGGACTTAATTCAGAATACCATGCACTTTACATCATTAGGCCATACACATATGTAAACCAAAACCATTCACATACAATACTGGGCCTAGGTAAAGCATTTACACTGTTTACCCTCACATAAACAACTGAAAATGTATACCTTCACACACACACTACTGAAAACTCTCCCCACACACGTGAAAAGCTCTCACACACACTGAAAACCTCTCACACACACAGTAAAACTCACACACACTAGTAAAAATTACTTATACAAATTTAAAATGTCATTTTACTTGTGTGTGTAAAATTCTAGTGTGTGTGTGTGTGTGTGTGGCTTTTCACATGTGTGTGTAGAGAGAATTTACTACTTGAACAGGAAATTATTTCACTTAACAGATATTTATTAAAAACAAAAAAGCGCCTTGCCATCTCTCTACACCGATGTCAGCTCCCACAGCCCCACGGGTAGTCTCACCGAGGCAGCAGCCTTGATAAACATTTTGGCCTCTTGAGACCATCAGGGAATTTGTCAGATCTTTGACAACAATCGGGCAGCAACCGGTTATGGCAACTCAATCTGAGCGTGGACAATGGCCTAATCGCTCTTTCCGTCCCTTGGCGGCATAGCAACCGGAGCCACTAGCAGCTGCAGCTCCAGTTAAGAAGGACGTGGACCGCGATAATAAGCTGGCAGTGCTTCAGTACATGGGGTTCAGAGGAGGAGAAAAAAAAGGTAAGTAAATGACATCCTCCGATTTTCCTGCATTAGTATCAAATCCCGTAAAGTTGCGGCCTTCAAGGTTGGCTTCGATTCGGCAGTTCTGTTTGTGAAATGCAGTAAATTTGGGTACCATTGTTGTTGTTTTTTCCTATACGATGAACTTATGGTTACGCTGTTGCATTAATGCAATGCATTTGGACAAGCTATTAATGGTCAACAGACTGAAGCGTGCTTGGTTCTTAGCGTGACAACGGGCGCTGGCGAAAAAATTCTCCGGTAACTGCCGAATCGGAAGCTAACCTTAGCGTCGCAACTTCTATGGGATTTGATACTAATGCAGGAAAATCGGAGGGATAATGTCATTTACTTACCTTTTTCTCCTCCTCTCGACCCATGTACTGAAGCCCTGCGCTTGATATCGCGGTCCGCGTCCTCTCTTGTAACTGGAGCTGCAGCGCTAGTTGTCCGCTTTCATTGCTGGGTTGCCTGTCGTTTCGCTGCCCGATTGTATCGCATCTGACAAATTTCTGATAGATCTCTGCAGAGGCCAAAAATACTGTTTAATAAGGCTGCTGCTGCTCGGTAGAGACTACCCGTGGAAACATAATTGGCCTTGGTGTAGAGATGGCGCCTTTTTGTTTAACAGCATCCTGTTTACGTCAGGCAACTGTTCAGAGTAGAAAATCTCTCTCTCCACACACACATGTGACTCTCACACACACATGTAGCTCTCACACACACACAAGTGAAAACACCTCACACACACATGTAGCTCTCACACACACACCAGTAAAAACGCTCTCCCCGCACACACAAGTAAAAATGACATTTTAAATTCTGTATGCTTAGTGCAGAGAGGTTTTCCTGTGTGTGTGAAACTGTGTGTGTGTTTCAATGTGTGTGTGTGGTATTTCAGTTGTTTATGTGAAAGATGTTTCAGTAGTGTGTGTAAATGCTTTCACTTGTGGTGTGTGCAGTTTTCAGTATATAGTATGTGAATGAACAGTTTCTACATATGTGTATGCGTGGTAATTCTGAATTAAGTCCCTAACAGCCCCTCATACATTCACTCACATACACGCACACACACATTCACTCACATACACACACACTCACACGCATTCACTCACATACACACACACTCACATTCACTCACACACACACTCACATACACACATTCACTCACATACACACACACTCACACATTTCACTCACGCATTCTCCCATACACACACTCACACACATTCCTCACACACATTCCTCGCTACACACACACTCACACATTCACTCCTGCATTCCTCCCACCGCCCTCACACATTCACTCCCTGCCACTCACATACACACACACTCACACGCATTCACTCACATACACACACACTCACACACATTCACTCACACACATTCACTCACATACACACACTCACACACATTCACTCACACGCATTCACTCACATACACACACTCACACATTCACTCCTGCACACACCTCCCACACTCTGCGCATTGTTCCTCATATACACACACACATTCACTCACATACACACACACATTCACACACACACACACACACACACACACACACACATTCACTCCATACACACACACTCACTCACTCACATACACACACACTCACCCACCTTTCACTCACACATACACACACTCACACACATTCACTCACATACACACACACCTCACTCCACACGCATTCACTCACATATACACACACATTCACTCACATACACACACACACGCATTCACTCACACACACACACACACACATTCATTCACATACACACGCATTCACTCACATACACACCTCCCACACTCCACATACACACACATTCACTCCCCTTACACACACATTCACTACATACACACACAAACTCATGCATTCATTCATACACACACACACACACACATTCCACTCACACACACACACACTCCCACATACACCTCCCATTCATTCACATACACACACACACACACACATTCACTCACACAAACACACACACACATTCCCTTTCACATACACACACACACACATTCCTCCCTTACACACTCCTGCATTATTCTACACACACACACACACACACACACATTCACTCACATACACACACTCACACTCATTCACTCACATACACACACACTCACACACATTCACTAACATACACACACTCACACGCATTCATTCACATACACACACACTCACACACATTCACTCACATACACACACTCACACGCATTCACTCACACACACACACTCACATACACACACTCACACACATTCACTCACATACACACACACTCACACGCATTCATTCACATACACACACACTCACACGCATTCACTCACACACACACACTCACATACACACACTCACACACATTCACTCACATACTCACACACTCACACGCATTCATTCACATACACACACACTCACACACATTCACTCACATACACACACACTCACACACATTCACTCACACTCACACACATTCACTCACATACGCACACTCACAGACATTCCCTCACATACACACACACTCACACACATTCACTCACATACACACACACACTCACACGCATTCACTCACACATACACACTCACGTACATTCACTCACATACACACACACTCACACGCATTCACTCACACATACACACACTCACACACATTCACTCACATACACACACACACTCACACGCATTCACTCACATACACACACACACTCACACGCATTCACTCACATACACACACACACTCACACGCATTCACTCACATACACACACACACACACTTAACACACACACCGACAGAGCCGAGTCCGGATGTGTTTTTAGCAGGTAGATAATGTGGGGTGGAGGGTCATCCTGTTTCCACGGAGACGGAGGGAGGGGGGCGTGGCTGCATGGGGCTGTGTTTGGACTGGGACGGAGAGAGTGAAGTGATGTTTAAAGAGACAAATCTCTATCTTCACAAACACCACCTCTCCTTCTTTCTTTCTCCCTCTATCTCTTCATCTCCCTCTCTATCTCTCTCCCTCATTAACCCCAGAGCTGAGATAAATAAACTGATAAGATCAGGGAGGACGGGATGTCTTGTTGCCATAGTGTCAGTGGGACGTCCAGAACACCAGTGATGTCACAACTCTTATAATATATCCTATTCACATGTAATGCAATAAAACAATTACAGTAGTAATTTAATGTAGAAAAAAATTGATGAGCTGCATCGTGATGGATCGAGATATCGTATCGAATCGAATCGTTGATCTAATAATCGAATCGTTTTGTGAGACCCGTGAATGTTCACGCCTCTAATATACAAACCCTCCAGCTAATGGTGGCAGCTAACCAAGTGACAGAGCTAGTGGAACGAGATGGATAACTAGTGCACTTAAAGGACAGTGTAATGTGAACATGCCACCAGAACACCCCCAGTTCATTTTCATTTATAGTTGTTCACTCAACAAACTTTCCAGCACTTAACAAACTTTAAATCTGCAGTTTATGAAATATGTGGAAAAATTGTAAAAACATGTGCTGTGCAGAAACTCATGACTGGTAGTGTTCAATAAATCCACCAGGACAGTTCATCTGATCTTAGCCCTTATCATGACTTTCCAACACACACTCACACACACACCACTCACATACACACACATACCATTTTAGGGAGGATTTTTATGTAAAGTATCACATTATGTACAAAGAGCTCTCAATGTAAATCACTCCAATTATATAGTTAATTACCCACAGTGTGTGTGTGTGTGTGTGAGAGAGTAAGAGAGAGAGAGATCAGATAAAGATAGTGGAAGAGGTTTTGACCTCACAAACATGCATCACTGTCAGCCTTGTGTGTGTGTGTGATGGTCAGTGTGAGCACGTGTCAGGGGAACCTCCATCCCATAATGGTCATGTTAAGGCATAGGGTCTGAAGCTCTTTTGTACAGTTCTGTGCTACAGGAGTGAACACACACACACACACACACACACACACTGCTGCGTATCATGTTTGTAAAGAAAACAGCAGTGTGATTTAAAGCCGTGCTGGGAATTAGTGCTGTACGTCTTATGGACACTTGTAATCTTATACACACATACATGGGTACATGCGCACACACACACACACACACACACACAACAAGTTCGTTGAGCATGGATGTTCTTGGAACTATGAAATTCTAAGACATGTAATGTCCTAAAAAAACACAAGTGTGTGTGTGTGTTTGTAGGGAGGGAGTTTAGGGAGCGGTTTGATAAGCGTGTCACTACTCCAACTCATTCCATCTTTCTGCACTCTGCTCCAGAGGAAGGAGGCGTCTTTAAAGCCTTGTTGGACGTGAGAAATGTCTTTTTACATTTTTGAAGGGCTATTTTTGGTGACTGTCCCAGCATTTGACCTTTATCAAACCTCTTACCCTTTACGCTGTGTGTGTGTGTGTGTGTGCATGCTTGTTTGTATGTGTTAACTTTTACACTGTGTGTGTAATGGTGTGTGTATGTGAACACAAATGACTGTGCATGCATGTGTGCATTTCTGTGTGTGTGTGTGTGTTTCTGTGCGTGAATGCATGTGTGTGTATGTATGTGTGTGCGTGCGTTTGTGTGTGTGCATGTGTGTGTGCATGCATGTGTATGTGCGTGCATGTGTGTGTGTGTGCGTGTTTCTGTGTGTGCGTGTGCGTGCGTGTTTCTCTGTGTGCATGTGTGTGTGTGTGTGTGTGCGTGTGTTAAACAGTTCTGAAGGAGTCAGCCAGAGGTTTAGTCATCTGGGGAATAACATTCCCAGAACAAGATTCTTCATCATCACCATGGCAGCGTTCATTAGTAACCATAACGAGGGACGAACTTTAGCTTAAAAACTTAACGAGCTCGCGGTGACTCCTCTTCATCAACAGATCGGCCCGCTCGCTCGGCCTCGTCTGCGTTAATAAACGACAACGCTAATGAGAGAGCAAATGGAGGAAGGACAATTTAAGCTGAGCAAATATACGACTGCAGCACTGACCCCAGTACAGTACATTCTTAAATTTCCTCTTACATAGTTGGGTCATTCCTCCCTCCCGCTCCCTCTCGCTCCGCGTGAGATCATGCGTGCAACCTCTGGTTTGTTGTTTGCTTCTGTCTCCTCGCAATAAATCCCTGAAATTAAGTGTGTTTGTTCTGCTGCTCGCCCACCAAAGGCCGCAACAGTCTCAATAAAAGTTAAAAGAAGTCCATTCCCCTGGTAACTCCATTTCATCTGTCTCCAGTGAAAATATAAAACTGCTTTGTGTGTGAAAGAGAGAGTGATAGAGACCGTCTCCACTTCCCTTTCTGCTTTTTTATTACCATCATAATATCATATTTTCTGTATTATCAGGCGCTGTTATCCAGCGTGTCTTACATTTTTGAAATTTCAAGCACAGTCTCTCTGTAGTGGTTTTAGAAAATGAAGTTCTCTAGAAGTGTTCCAAAAAGTCGACCAAGAGAAAAGGGACTTGGTTGATTTTGTGAGTTCATTTCGAAGGGGATACAGTTTTCTTTCTAGACAACTTCTGCTCAATTCCAGCTTTTTTGTCACTGTGAACACAGCACAGCACCACAAGCAAATGTGACCTCTGCATTTGACACATCCGTGGGCAGCTTTTTTTTGGTAGCGCCCGGCAAGCAGTGCTTGGGGACGGTACCTTGCTCACGAGTACCTCAGTGGTACCTGTTTCATCAGTCTGGCACTTGAACGGTCGACCCTCCGATCTCTCTTAGGCTACCAATTGACCTGTCACTGACCTGTCAACTGCCAAATGTGTCAATGTGAACACACCACAACACAGCACATAGTGTCACCTCTGCTTTTGCACCTTTACCAGTCATTTGAAACACTTGAACTGGCGACCTTCCAATCGCAGAACCAACTCACATATGTGACCCTCCACGGCAAAACCAGTCGCTTGTCACAACAGAGGTTTCCGAGAAGAGAGTGTTTATGTTGCGTGGGGTAAAATTTTGGATTTTGTGTTTTTAGTGTTTTGAAACAGTGGAAGGTCTATACTGTACTGTTGTGAATAAATTTCGCTGGAAAACTTACCCTTTCCATCCTAAAAACGTGACTTTCTTGAGGTGAGGAATTCAATTCCAGCAGAATGTTAAAAGTTTCTGTTTTGACCGCTCTACTTCAATATTTACGGTAAATCCACCGGTTGACTAGCGTGAAGATATTTCTCCGGAATCCATCATCGTCTCCCGAGCTCAGTTAACCTAACGCAGGTAGGCTATCCGTGTGGCTGTGAATGCAGCGTAGGCGTCCTCTACTTCCGCAAGATTTCATGGAGACGCATTCGAACTGATTGATTCGTGTACACTACGACTGATCACATGGCATAGGTACGACAAAAATTCAATGATTCTGCGCACGAAAAGTTGTACAAAGTAGATGATTTCATTCTGACAATTTCCATCAAAAATAATGTTTGAGTGCTGAATTGTTGGATTTTGTTGGAAATTGTGCGCTCCGGACAATGTTACAATTTTCCAAACCAAATGTGACGTCTGCATTTGACACATCTGTGAATTATATTTGACCCATCCCTGAATTATACAGTAACAACACATACGTGTGAAATGACAAAGCAGCTTTGTGATGACCAGATAGAGACGCCAATGTTGTACATGCTACTTTTCATGTCTTAGCAACCAAAGCAAATTCCGTGTAAGTGACTTAACGTAACATACTCGACAATGAACTTGATTCTGATTCAGGTTTTCTCAGCTCACATCACATATCTGATCATCGTTTTCCCCAAATTTGGTGGAATTATTTGTTAAGGTGGCCGTGTTCTCTTCATAAGAGGGTTTCCATCATCTGTGTACATTACCTTGGTGTTTTGTGCCACATTAACGCTGAAGGACAGTTCCACGTGAAGGGAGTTTGTGTTTTATGCAGCTATAAACAGACGTGCTGTAAAAAGGCTCCATAAAACTTTCCCATGTGCTGATGGAACTGTTGATGTGCTTTGTCAGTGATCGTTGTGATTAATGTGGTCAGGGGTGTTATGGGGTATATGGTGGGGTGTACTATATTGTGTGTGCGTGTGTGTGTGATAAATGAGAGACCATAAGTGAACAGTGAAAAGAGAAAAGAGTGTGTGGGTTTATTATCTTTAATTATGAAGAAAAGAGATAAGGACCACCATACTACCATTAATGTGATAAATTGCTGACATCTCTCTCTCTCTCACACAGACACACACACACACAGACACACACACACACACACACACACACTGTATACCTTAGCATTATGGAATACCTCACTTTCTCTCACACCTCCACTTTCTCCTAAGCTTCTCGATCACAAACTTATCATTTTAATCACGTTGTTTCTAAAAACGCCATGGTCATTTTCCCTGTCAAGGATTAAGCCTAGTTCTAGACTAGCTTTGAGTTTGAATGGTAGATCTTCATTAGTACTACAACTTAGTCCAAGACTAGCCTTAATCTATGAGCAAGAAACCAGCCCTAAAAGTTCTGCGATGGACAACATTAAAATTATGCAGAAGTGGACAATTCTGCATGGATGCTATGGCAGACCGTAATCGCCTATAACGGAGGTTGTCAACCAACGGTCCCCCTAGTGGTCCGCAGTGGCATTGCAAGTGGTCCATGATGTGCAATCCACATTCACTAGTGAAATCACTTTTTAAAAATTATTTTGTATTATTTATTTTTCAAAACATTTCCATGTGATTTGGGAATCTTTATGAGTAATGAATTAGATGCAAATATATTAAAAATACTCCCGACACACTCAGACTGCTGCAGCGGCCCCTGGGAGAGAAGCAGTTGAAATAGTGAAAGTGAGTGATTATTTGTCATTGTAAACACACCACAGCACGCAGTGCACCACAACCTAATATGACCTCATATTTCATTTGACCCATCCAGTGCTTGGGAACGGGACCCTGTTAAACCGGGGTTTGAACTGGCGACCTTCCGAACAGCCTCACCATTAAGTTGGATCATAGCAGCTTATAATATCGACACCTCATTTTACCAGTCAGTTAAGTTTAGTATTACACGTAAGATTTATGTTGAATTATGCTGTATTATCATATTGTATTATAAAGCTGCGTTATTATTTTTCTATAGAGATTTTAATTCATTGTCTCTCTATTTATCCCTTTTAAAAATATTTTTAGATATGTTTCTAATATGGAGAAAATGGAATAATAAATGTTTAGCTTTATTTTTATTGGTGTATTTTCATTATCTTATGCCTATTAATACTTCAATTTCTATTCCTATTAGCTGATTGCTGCTTATTTTTATTCTTAATGTAAAGCATGTTGGGTCTACATTTTAATATATGCAAGATATTACATATATACATATATTTTGGACTCCAGGAAATCTGTGTGTGTGTGTTAGGGAATTCCTCAGCTTGTGTGATCTGAATGATCATTACAGGTTGGCTTCATTCATCAGAGGACTCCCAGGTTGTGTTTAGAGAAAGAGAGGATGAAAGGATTTTATAGGGAAAAAAGAAAAGTGTGTAATGTGTGTGGGTGTGTGTGTGTGCGTGTGTTGGGGGACTGCCTGTTTCTAAAAGATTATTTGGGGGCTCTGTGAGAACATTTTTGTTTGTGATGTTCAACAACTGTCATTACAAGACATGAATTCATAAAAAGTGTGTGTGTGTGTGTGTGTGTGGATGTGTTAAAGCATTTTGTCCAGAGAGATGACCTTTTGTTCTAGACCTAACAGCCTCTTGTTTTCTATTTGAAACAAGTGTGAGTGTGTGTTTGAGTGTGAGATGACAGGCACAGAGAAACAGAAAGAAAGAAAGTAAGAAAGGAAGAAAGAGCCGGAGAAAGAAAGAAAGAAAGAAAGAAAGAAAGAAAGAGAGAAAAAAGTGGGAGAGAAAGAGAGAAGGAGTGAGGTGAGAGTAAGAGAAAGAGAGCAAAACAAAAGACATACTGAGTGAATGAGAAAGAAAAAGAATATAGAGAGAGAGAGAGAGAGAGAGAGAGAGAGAGAGAGAGAGAGAGAGAGAAAGACAAAATGAAAAATAGAGAGAGAGAGAGAGAGAAAGGGGAAAGAGGGAAATAAAGAAAGAAAGAAAGAAAGACAAAGAGAGAAAATGGAAGAGAAAGAGAGCAAGAAAGAGAGAGGATTCTGCGTTGCTGTGTGGGGAGGAGGAGTGAGGATGGAGAAGGGAGGAGAGTGTGTGTGTGTGCGTGTGTGTGTATGTGTGTGTGTGTGTGTAGGAGTTGGGAGTTTTGGACACTGCATCTCCTCATTGTCCTTCTCCTCCCCCCCAGATATCAGCACTGCTCAGTGCTTGGGCCCCGGCCTGGTTATCCACCACTTATCGGCCCTCAGGCCCGACTCATCACCACGGCAACACACACAGGGCAGACACACATGGGGCCCCTGATTATCGAGCCTTGGCCCTAGCTCTTATCAGCACGGCAACAGTTGGGAGACATACATGGGTCCCTGGCAGTGTTATCCACTGCTTATCGACCCCGAAGCCTGACTCATCGCCACGGCAACACACACTAAGGAGATGCATACATGGAGCCCCGGCCCCTATCTGCACTTCCTGGGTGGGGGTCCGAGCCAAACGCCCCCTTACCAAAACTGGGAACCTTCCCTAAAAGCACGTTGCAGATAAGACCTAAGGGAATGTGTGTGTGTGTGTGTGTGTTTTTCTGGCGTCGTGAGGACAGTTTTCAATACTGTTCTACTGTAAATACACTGTGAGTTAAAAAGTGGAACTGACAAATGTTGACTGATTTGCAGAATTACAGGTACTAAGGAGATGCGTTCCCCATGACCCCATCGTAAGTAAATATCGTGGAGACATGGCAACCAGCAGAAGACGTACTTTGGAAGGTTTTGAAACACCAAAAACACACACAAAATATGCGCTTTAACAACGAAAAACTGAACTCCGTTGAACGCTGGTGAGAGTGAGGCATCTCACAAGGTGGGAGATGCATAGATTTGTAGTCGAGACCACCCAAACCGAGACCAAGTTCTGACTAAGAACAGTGTGTGCCAAAACCGAGAGAAGACCGAGACCTTTAAAAACTTGAGACAGAGACCGGTCTGAAGTACTAAAACACTAGAGATGCAAAAAAAAAAGCTGACCTTATGGCATGAGGTTTTTGTTCTGATGGACCACAACATTCTGCCAGAGGAGTCATTGTGAACACAGCACCACAACAAAATGTGACCTCTGCATTTGACCCATCCATGAAGGAGCACTGAAGCCAGCTTTTTCAGGTAGAGCCGGGGAGCAGTGCCTTGCTAACCTCAGTAGTACCTTTACCGGTCCAGGACTTAAACCAGTGACCATACAATCACAGGGACAACTCCCTAGCCATTGCGCTACCAGTTGCCCCAGACCTCTGCATTTGAATCATCTGTAAAGGAGCAGTGGCAGCTTTTTTTGCTCATGAGTACTCCTGTGGTACCTTTACCTTATGTTGGAAGCAACAACCATATGATCACGGGGTCATTTCCCTAACTGTTACTCTACCAACTTCCCCATGTCTGACTGTATATGTGTCCAGGGTGAGAGGGATCGACCACAATCTTTTATGGCCATTTTAAGGACCTGAACTCGTACAGTTTTAGGTTTGTGACATATTGTAGCTACAGGTTTAACTTCACATCGCAGCTATCAAAAATATCGAGATATTGGGCTCTGAAACACCAAAAAAACAGAAAAGATATGCTCTAACACAGAGACAACCAAACTCCATCAATGGCTGGGGAGATGGGAGATATGTACATCCCAACAGCGTCCCAACATAACGTACCACATACACTGCTACGTCTGACCGCCGCACGAAACGTTCAATATTTTTACAAGTTTGTTGCATCGCTATCATCACCGTAAGATTGAAAAATGGTTAGTGGAACCATCACAATTGGTACAGATGTCCTTCTTTGGACCATCAATTAAAGTCAGTGGAAGTGCCTCAAGACACAACTGTGTTTGAGGTGATGAGTCAAATTGGACACAAGTGTGCAAGAAGGAGTGACCAAGTGAAGATTTTGAATGGATCGGTTGTCAGATATTATCAAGATGTTTTGCAGCTGCACACTGTACGTGTGTGTTTGTATGTATGTGTGTGTGTGTGTGTGTGTGTGTGCCTATTGGGGTCCTCCCTTTGCACAGAAAGTTGCTAAGGTCAGTGTCCACGCTTGGAATGTCTGAACGTTCCCAACCCGAATCGCCGAACGACGAGGACTTCTTTTTTTTAACGAAAAGAGACCACGAGAAGGTCAAACGTCTTGTTGAAATAAAGTGAAAATCTCTCTCTCTATTTAAAAAGACATTTACTACCGCAAATGTGTGACAGCGCGCTTGACAGTTGCTTTGAAGGTGTCTGGTCTCTCCTCCTTCTCCTCCATCCTTCTCGCTCTCGTTCTGTCTCTTCCACACACACAGACACTCACACACAGATGGTGGGTTCATCCTAAAGTTGTGTTTATGTTCTGGAGCGAGGCGTGGTGTGTGTATGTGTGTGTGTGTGTGTGTGAGAGAGAGAGAGAGAGAGAGAGAGAGATCCGGCTTGGTGTCTGATTAATCTCCAATGTAAGACTTGAGATTATTTACACTCCATCCCCACTCGTCCTGCAATAAACGACTTTTTAGCTCACTCAACCTCCTGTACCTTTTCTCATCACTCACGTCCTACACACGCACTCAAACACACTCATACAGTCCAGGTGCACCAATCTACATACCATATGCAAGTGAAAGATGGAGATGGAGAGAATGAGAGAGAGAGCGAGAGAGAGAGAGAGAGAGAGAGAGATGACCTCATTAATGACTCATTTCTGGTCCCTGTCCATCTGACTTCACAGAGGGGAAAAATGTTAATTTTGTCTTTGTCTATGTGGCTGTGGGAGTCAATCACTTGGGATCGTCATATCCACACACACACGCACACACACGTCTCGCAATACTTTTGGGAGATAATTACGACTAGCCAAAAAGAGCCTCTAAACGGCTGCCTCTAAACCCTAACCCTAACCTCGGTAGAGAACACAAATCATTTTTGCACTTTGGTTTTCTTACATTCCATTTAAAAGCTAAATTTTAATAAAGATATTAAAGTTACAATCAAATGTATAAGTTCTGTCCATTTCAGTTTTCAGACTCATGCATTTTGATAAATACGGCCACAATCTTTGGTCTAAAGTGAAGCCCATCCTCTGACAGTAGCCAATCAGATACCACTCCTGCCAATTCACAAACACATGCTAGTAGAAAGTACACATCTTTGTAAAGAGAGTGATGTACTGTATTTTGTCACATTTCATCACGAGTGATAATGAAAGTTGCTTTTAGAGGTCCCATTTTATGAATAAAATCACTTTTTCTGTTCTTTGGACATGCATTTGGGTCTGTACTGCCTCTACACATGCTGTGAGTTTGATAAAAAATGGTGAATTGTGTTAGTATTTATTTACTAATGTTAGAAATCGTGTGCTTAAACGAGCTGTTTAGATTTACGCCCTGCTTCTACGTCACAGGAAGGGACATTTGAATAACTCCACCCTCCTATCTGAGAAGCTCCGCCCACCGGGTCGAACTGCTAGCGCTTCCTGATCCGCCATGTTTTCCTGCAAACGCCAGCATGGCTGTCGTAGTGAGGTGAAAAGTGGGACTGATTAACAGGGCCCCAAGTTGGTGGAGGCCCCATGAGAAGTCTGGAATTTTATTTTACTATGGAGAAGGGGTCCATGGAGACTGCTTGTGCATAGGGCCCAGAATTTGTTGCTATGTCCCTGAGCACCAGCGTAGGAATCACAGTGAAGAAGTCTAGCGGCGGAGTGTTGTGTTGAACATGTACGGCTGTATGGATGGTGTGTTAGCAGCACCATGTGAATTATTTTTACGTGAGGTAAACTCTCGCCGTGCTGTCTGCACTACATCCAGTTCCGGAGTGAGGGGTGTGTGAGGGGCCAGCAGCAGCTCATTTGCATTTAGGAATACTAATGAGAAACAGCCTGTTCTGAAAGGGACTGAAAAAGAGGTTAAAAAGCAGGTGAAAATGCCTAACCTGAGAGGTGTTTACAGCAAACTACTTCAGAGACATGTTTAGTGGAGCTCATAGAGCAATTTTAACTTGTAGAAAAACTATAATATGGGACCTTTAAATAAACTTTACAAAAACACAAAAGTCTCAAATTTTCATCTTTTTGAGATATTCAGTTCCTCATAAATCCTGAAAGATCTGCACTCCCCCTCCCCGAAGACCCCACACTCCCACGCACATACACACTGTGCCAAAGCAATTTATTAAGATGATTCCATTCCCAGAGACGCATTATCTTACTGGGACAAAAGATAAGAGCACACAGGATACAGCGGCTCCGAAACGCAAACTCATTTTCCGTGTAGGTTTTACAGCACATCCAGCAGCACTTACTCACCAAAGAGCTGGAAAATCCCCCCCTAGGCTAACATGGAGCTCAAATTTCGACGCTTTAGTGGACGGCCGCCGTTCCTCAAAAAGCCACCAAATGTGACATCATCAATCGAGGGCCCATGGGCCTCTTTGCATATCTTTTTTTCCCCCCATTAATTACTCACTAACATTATAAAATAGAAAAAAATATTTTCTGATCAATTGCTAAGGTTTTGGGTAATTTTGAGCCAATTTGGACTCGTTTTGGCCTATAAAATGAGCTGCTTTTGGTCATTCTGGAAGAGAACTACATTTTTCGCATGATATTCCATATTAGATTGGCAAGCTCTAATGTGAATGTTTGCATAGTGAATAATGTAATTATAATGAAAGTTGAGTGATTATTTGTCATTGTGAACACACCACAGCACACAGTGCACAACCAAATGTGACTTCTGCATTTGACCCATCCATGAAGGAGCAGTGGGCAGCTAACAATCACCCGGGGAGCAGGGCTTGGGGACGGTACCTTGCTCATGAGTACCTCAGTGGTAACTTTACCGGCCCTGGATTCGAACCTGCGACCTTCTGATCACGGGGCAAACACCCTACCGTTACGCGACCTACTGCTTTTTTCTGCAGAATTGTCAGAGTTGGGGTCTCAGCTGGTCTCGAAATAAAATCCCGAGTCCTCTTTGTCCGAGTCCATGACAAGACTGAGTACAAATACAATCGATTCCGAGACAAGGCTGAGACTTTTAAAAACTAATCTCGAGACCGATCACTACCCTAACACAACCGTCTGGAAGATTATTTTCCTAATCTACTAGATCGTAAAATCTTAAGGCGTGTAAGCATATAAATCATGCATTTGTTGGTACATAAAAATTTGCTCTAGTTACAGTGCCTTCAAATTTCTTTTACTGTTACATTCAATTTGTAAATTGACGGTTAAAGTGAGTGATTTTTTTGTCATTGTGAATACAGCACAGCACACAGTGCACCAAAACCAAATGAGACCTCTGCATTTGACCCATCTGTAAAAGAACCTTGCTCACTAGTACCTCAGAGGTACCGGTCCGGGACTTGAACCCGGCAACGGTGCGATCACGTCCTCTGGAGTAATTTGAGGTTTATGTGGTACTCTTGAGGCGCTACTTTTCCTCCTCCAGCTGCAGTGTTTTTGGGGCTGGTCCAGGTGTAAAAGAAGTGCAGGCATTGCCGCGGTAACGCTCTCATCCTGCTGTCATAACGACTGGAGCAGCAGTAGCACAGCTTCCTGCCAGACGGCCCATTACACATGGTGTGATGGGAAAGAGCTGTGCACTGTGCGTGTCGTAATCACACATCTGCAACGCGTGCGCGCACACACACACACACACACACACACACACACACACACAGTCTTGTATTACTATCTTTGTGAGGTCTTTCCTTAGACTCCCATAATGACTGAAGTACATAATTTTACACCTACACCTAATCCTAACCCTAACCTTAACTTCAGTAACCAAAAGCACATCTTTTACCTCTTTTAGTTTCTCCAATAAAAAAGCACATGTTCTATAAAGTCATTTCTCCTCATGGGGACCTCTCAAATGTCCAGACAAAGCCCAAAAAAACAGATAAAAGTGATTTTAGGGGACAAAAAGATCCCCATAATGTGATAAATACATGAACACACACACACACGCATATGCCAGCATCACACTCTCATCCTTCTGTTTGACAAGACTGACAGCAGAGTTTATATCTATAAACAGGAATTAAGATCATTTCTTAGATATGGCAGAAAGGACGAAGAGGGAGGACGGGTAAAGAGGGGGATGTGATGGTATTCACACTCTCTCTCTCTCACACACACACACACACACACACAGTCTTGTATTACTATCTTTGTGAGGTCCTTCCATAGACTCCCATAATAACTAAAGTACATAATTTTACACCTACACCTAATCCTAACCCTAACCTTAACCTCAGTAACCAAAAGCACATCTTTTACCTCTTTTAGTTTCTCAAATAAAACAAGCACATTTTCTATAAAGTCATTTTTCCTCATGGGGACCTTTCAAATGTCCCCACAAAGCCCAAAAAACAGATAAAAGTGATTTTAGGGGACAAAATGGTCCCCACAATGCGATAAATACATGAACACACACACACACACAATCTCTCTTTCCTTCTCTTTCTATCTCATTCTTTTTTTTTAATCGCTCTGTCTTCTTTCTTTCTCTTTCCGTTTTTCTCGTCACTCTTTTTCTCTCTCATTTATTTCTCTCTCTCCCTTCTCACGTTCTTTCTTTCTTTCTCTCTCTTTACCTCAATCTCTCTTTACTTCTCTTTTCTCTCACATTAGTTATTTTTCTCTCTTTCTCTTTCATACTTTATCTCTCTTTCTATCTCACTCTTTCTTTCTCTACTGCAACCTCTTTCTCTCTCTTATACTTTCTTTATCTCTCGATCTATCTTACTGATATATTTCTATCTTTCTTTCTCATCTTTTTTACTCTTTCTCTCCACTTTTCTCTTTCTTTCTATTTGTCTCTCTTTCATAGTCTGTCTATTTTTCTCTTTCTCTCTATCTGCATCTTTCATTCTTTCTTCCCCTCTCTCACTCTTTAGTTCTCTCTTTTCTTGTTCTCTCCCATTCTAAAGCAGCACTGAGATCAGCATAGTTGTGTAATTACTCAGTTGAGAGAGGTTTATTAAAAGGCAGTTCTGGGGAAAACTCTCTGCCCTCAGACAAAACGAGATGATGAAGAGAGAGCACAGTTGCTGCAGTCTGTCATCTCACTCGTTTACTGACCGCTAGTGTGTGTGTGTGTGTGTGTGTGTGTGTGTGTGTCTTCGGATGATGACTTGTTAGTGTCCAGTTTCAACAACCTTTGACCTTGCCTGGCTAATTAGCATTGTGTCCTCGCTCACACACTCCTCTTCTGTTACCCAGACGTGCCTTCATCATCCCCACTTCTCCTGCATTCGTTCAGCACATTCACCCCTCCATCATCCCTCCATCTCCTCCCCATCACCTCTCCACCATCCCTCCATCACTCTTCCATAATCCCTCCATCACCCCTCTATCATCCCTATATCACTCCTCCACCATCCCTCCATCACCCCTCCATCCCCCTCACCTCTCTATCATCATTCAATCACTCCTCCACCATCCCTCCATTCCCCCATATCATCCCTCCATCATTCTTCCATAATCCCTCCATCACCCCTCTATCATCCCTCCGTCACCCCGCCATCACTCCTCCATCACCCCTTCACCACCCCTCCATCACCCCTCCATAATCCCTCCATCACCCCTCTATCATCCCTATATCACTCCTCCACCATCCCTCCATCACCCCTCCATCCCCCTCACCTTTCTATCATCATTCAATCACCCCTCCATCATCCCTCCATGACCCCTCCATCCCCCATAGCAACCCTCCATCATCCCTCTATCACTCCTCCACCATCCCTCCATTCCCCCATATCATTCCTCCGTCATTCTTCCATAATCCCTCCATCACCCCTCTATCATCCCTCCATCACCCCTCCATCACTCCTCCATTACCCCTCCATCACTCCTCCACCATCCCTCCATCACCCCTCCACCATCCCTCCATCACCCCTCCATCATAACTCTATCATCCCTCCATCATAACTCCATCATCCCTCCATCACCCCATCACCTCTTTATCATCCCTCCATCACCCCTCCATCATCTCTCCATCACCCCTCTATCCCCCATATCATCCCTCCATCACCCCTCCATAGCTCCATAACCCTCCATCATCCAGAGAGAGAGAGAGAGAGAGAGAGAGAGAGAGAGTGAGAGAGCACAGGCAAGAGTAAACAAGAGAGAGACAGAGTATGAGAGAGTGAATGAAAGAGAAAAGAGCAGGAAAAGACTACAGGTGTGAGAGAGAAAGAAAGGTGAAGAAAATAAATAAAGAGAAGGAGAGAAATAGTGACAAACAGAGAGAACAAGAGAGAAGGATAGAGAGAAATAAACTGAGAGAGAAAGAAAGAGGGCAAGGGAAAGAGTAAAGACTGAAAGATAAAAAGAGAGAAAGAGACAGAATGAGAGCAAAAAACAAGAGATAAGTACAAAGAAAAAAAGAGAAAAAGAGTGAGAGAGAAAGAGAGAGTAAGAAAGAGAGAGTGTGAAAGAGAAAAAGAGGAAGTGAGCAGGTTGGAGAGAGAGGGGTGAGAAGAAGAGAAAAAGAATGAGGTAGAGAGAGAGAGCAAGAGCATGTGTGAGAGAGAGAGAGAGAGAGAGAGAGAGAGAGAGAGAAAGAGAGAGCAAGAGCATGTGAGAGAGAGAGAGAGAGAGAGAGAGAGAGAGAGAGAGAGAGAGAATTAAAGAGAGTAGAGAAGGAATAAGAGAGAAAGAGCTAGAGAAAGAGTAAGAGAGAGAGATGGAGAGGGAGAGAAGCGTTTGGGAATACTATTTTAAGCTATCTATATAGCACTAAAACGAGACTATCAATCTTACATCCCGTTTTTATTTCCCCTTTAAGCAGCCCACCCATGAGACGGAGAGAGAGAGAGAGATTCATAAACAGCTTTGTCTCTATGACCTTTTCCCTTCGCTCCTGCTCTAAAATTCTTCCAGAGATGTTTCATGACCTTTTAGATCTGCTGCAAAACACCACAAAAGAGCAGCTTGCAGCTGATTATCAAATAGTATAAAAAGATATTAACATTATTTATAAACCTGAAATACATAATGTTATAATTTAATGAGGCATCAAATCTTTATTTTATTTTATTTTCTGTAATATATTTAATCAGTTTAATTAATTAATCATCAATGTGAAACGTTTAGTCCCGAAATTATCACCTTCCTGCAAAACTGTAACAACTGTAATTATAAAGTTGCAATTTCAAGTAACATTTTTGGATGAGCAAGAGAGAAAATCTCGCTTCTTAAACTCCACACAGAGCATCTTATTTAAGATGAGAGTAAAAAATCTGTAACAGGAAGGAGCTGTTGACTTTTTTGCTTGTTCCGCTGTGCAACAGCTTGTTTAAGGACACATGACACTGCGCAGCTCAACCCAAAGCAGACGGCTAATTGCAGACAGATTAAGAGTGTTTTTAAGGTCCCGGGTGAGAGAGGGAAGAGCCGCGGCTGGAGAGATACCGGAACTCCGGCGTGTCAGAGGTCAGCTCTCTGGAGAACCATCACCATCATCGACAAAATGTTCCATATCACTCTGCTTCCTAATCCCTAGGTAGAGCACATCAGAACTGTTCACTCCCACCTCAACTACTTTTAAAATAGGATGGCAATTGGGCTTGTGAAAAGCAACGCAATAACCAGCATCTCTTCAACAAGTCGAACATTTTAAGCCATCAAATGTGCCTCTATGCAAACGGGAAAAACCACAATGATTTGACATCACCTTGAAAGTAGGGAGTCTGTGTTCTGTTACTTTACATGTTATTTTAACCAAGTTTTTTTGCCGCAGCGCTCAGAGCGCTTCAAGTTGAAATCCGTTCAACTTTTAAAACAGTTCTGGGCTCGTCAATGTCACTTCTCTTTTGCTAGCCAATCACAATCGAGGATAAATCGGTGCTACTCTCCCAGCTGTTTACTTGCACGATTTATCTCATGCACCCTCTCTACATTTCAAAGACATGTCAGTATCTAGTTTAAACGCTGACACTAATGCCAAGATGCCATTTGCCTCCATTGTAAAGATAATGTTGTCAGCTAAACTACTGATCTTAAAGGAACACGTTACAATGTTTACATGAAAAAGGAACGAACGTTGAAGTGCCAGTTGATGCTTTTCATAAATTAGCAACAACAAGCGCTGAGGAATGAGCCGGGAAAGCAGTCTAGAAGTGAGGTTTTGACCGCTCTCAGCGCAGAAAACTTGTTTGGTGAACCCAGGCCCTAAGTTTCTCAAGAAGCCGTGCTCTATAGAGTGTGAAGGACACTACGTAGGGAGTAAGGACTAGGGACTAGGGAATAGCGACTCAATAATCAGTAATGAACACTCATTGTGAAATATATTGTAAATGTATTAGATGTGGTGATGGTCTAAAGGTCTGGACCAAGAGGTTGTAGGTTCAAATCCTACTTCCTTTAAACCCACAGCCAATGGGCATTAGGAAATGGAAGTTGCTTTGAGAGCATCTGCAAAATGCCGTGAATGTAAATGTGTTCCCAAGGATTCAAGAAAGTTTATTGTCAACGCAACCATATGCAAAGTACACAGAGAGCTGAAATCGTGTTCTAACATTATGGTCAAGCGGTTACGACCAAGAGGTCATGAGTTCGATTTCTACATCCAGCACTACCATCACTGGGTTCCCGAGCTAGACCCTTGAACTTGCTCCAGGGAGACTGTTCCCATTTATAAAATGTAAATGTAAATGTAAATGTAAATATAAACTAGAGATGCATTTCCACAAGAAAATTGCTGTGACGTGAAAACTGCCCGAGTAGAAAGTAGAAAGACTTCGATTTAAATGCACTGACGTAAAAGGGGGAAAGAACGAGGGATGATAAAAGCAAGAAAAAGACGAGATTGAGATGTGTGTTCAGTGAGGTAGTCTGAGATGGCATAAGAACCGTGTTGATTGTGGTGCCAAAACAGGTGGCGGAACGCTTTCATGTTCCGAATCCAATGTATTCTTAATGGAGAAAACAAATGAAAGTCTATGGAGGAAAACGGACGAATGTTTTAGAGTTGGAAAGTTTCTAGCACAAAAACTGTAGGAGGAGTAGCGGATAGAAGAAGTGGGTGGGATAAAAGTAGGATAACAATATGTGAGGGCTCACCACGGTAACATGACAAGACAAGACAAGACAAGGCATAAAGTGCAGATGAGTCACAGCAGGGCAAAATTGGACAAAAACAAAATAACAAGGCAAAAATTGTAGTGCAAGTGCTCAAGTGAGGCTGACTGACCCTGTAGGTAGGAAACGGACAGTTTATGGATTAAATGAAGCGTAAGGGAGTCGCTAATGAATATAGACTATCATGCTTGATGTCATAAAGGATGCTATGGGAAATTTGGAGGCGGAAATGAAGACACCCCCCACCTCCAAAACATGTGTTTTATAGCCATCATCACCCTCTCTCTCTCCTCTTCTCTCGTTCTCAGAAGCACCACTTACCCGGGATGTTTTGGCTTTCGCAGTTGGCTTTGGGGTAACACCGGGGCAACACGCCATTAAAAAGCCAAACACGGTGTTTTGGGGGACAAGGGGTATCAGTTACACCCACGCCCCCCCCCCCCCAAAAAAAAAAAAAAAACGAGGCGCCAGCGGCCATTTGAGACGCCGTCGGTCAGATCCGGTTCGAGGGCATCAGTGCGTCCGGTGGAGCGCGAGACTCTTAACTCAAATGGTGCCAAAAAACAAAGTGACTTCCGGTGAATAAACAAGCGTCAGAGTGTAAAGTCACTCAGCACCTGTCCGCGCGCACAGCAGGTGCTCCCTTATTATTATTAATGAGCAATTTAGTTTACACTCCGGATCATCGTTACTCTAAAAACAGACAAATATGTTTAGTCTATTTTTAGTTAATAGACATTTTAAAAATCAATTTATTAAACTGTAAATAAAGATTTTTAAGGCGTTCAGTGTAAATCTTTTTTAAGTGGATAGTACAAGCACTAAAATGAAACTAATGTAATAATAATTTGGAATATGATACAATATTAAATGACTAAATTTAATAAATATATTTTTGTAAATATGCACACATACTTCAATCGATCTTAGAAAGTCAACAACAAATGGAATGAAGCCACACAGGTTCACTTATATAATTTGTCTTGTCCAAATGAAACGATAACTTGAATGGTATTGTTTTGATGTTATCGTTACCTTAATAATAACAACAACAATAATAATAATAAGAACAAGAACAAGAACAAGAACAAGAACAAGAACAAGAACAAGAACAAGAAAGGAAATAAATTTCCTTTTTTGCCTAGATAAAAGCAAAATAAAAATAAAAAAACCTTTATCATAAAACGGACCTGTAATGAAATCTGCACAAGGGAAATTATACCCTAAACCGTTAGTCATTGTATTTGTATTAAGAAATATCAATTAATTATAAATGTCACGATTATACGCACATTAAATTTGGTACGTCACATCATTTAAAAATAAAAATAAGTGTATTTAAAATATATTTTTCCTTCTCAACATTAATAATAAAAACAAATAAAGGAATCGGATCTTCTTAAAATCTTTCTTAGCTTGACAGATCTTCTGTAGAATTTAGAGAAAAAACGCGACGCCTTTTCTCATGAAAACGACCTCTGTTTTAGGTCACGTCTGCCCTAAAATACAGCCAGAATGAGAGAGCATTGTGCTTGAGGATGTAAACGCCCGAACATAAAAATAGTTCTTAAGTAATTATATTTGTTCCATAAATAAAGTTAATCTCGTTTTATTATTTTTATTCAGGAAAACAAACATATTCAGGAATACAAAACTGATTTTTACCATTTTTTCCTCAAAATAATCGGCTACATTATTATTATACATCGGCTATTATTATTATTATACATCGGCTATTATTATTATTATTATTA